>WEIS01093987.1:4844-23880 GCA_013389965.1 Todus mexicanus
GAGAAAGATATCAGTCAGAATGTGTTGGGATTCCTCAAAAAAAAGCCGAAAGAGACAAAGGGAATCCCTTGAGGAGAGTGCGAATCACAACAGAGTAAATCATGGGATAGAAGGGACCAAGATAGACAAAGGGGGCATAGAATGAGCAAGGTGCAATAGGAAGCCTAAGTGAGATCCTGGTAGGAGTCTTTAAAGCGAGGGGCACTAAAATTATGGGAAGAGTCACAGATGCCTCAAAGACAGTTAGTTACAATCATGCAACAGGTCAGTGGATGAGGTAAGCTACAGGTAAGGGAAAGGTGGAGGTAAGCCACCAGAGGAGGGAAGGGAGAGGAATTTGGAAAAAAAACCCCAAATGGGTGAGACAAAATCTGATTTTCCTTAAAAAGAGTCAGTGGCTGAAGAGAATAGTATCAAGGGGAAAATATCTAAAGACCATTTAACTTTATTTTGTTTAAAGACATATGAGCAAATATTGATCATGCAACAAGTGATTCATTAGAGCAGTATGAAGTGTTAGAACTATGACTTTCATCTAAACATAATCCATGAACTGCACTGCATTATCATGCACTGTTTCAGCTTCTCTGATCAAATTCCCATGGCTAGTTTTGATCCTCTCCAGTACAGCTGTATTTGAGCAAGGGAAGTTTTCTCTTTTTAAAGGACAATTTCTAAAAGTGATCTATCTGAGTGAAACGCCTGTGAGGATTCCCACCTGTTCTGTAGATTTCAGAGCCTAAAAGCATCATCTTGGCAGCTTAATATTACCTGTGAAGGCACCTCCTTGTCTCAGCGAGAAACATTCTCATTAACCCCTGGCTAGTCTTCTGCTAGTTTTTATTACTTTGTGAAAAAATTAGATTAAGATTTAGGAAACCAGATTACAGTTTAGCTCTTCAGCCAAAATTAGCTCTTCTAGATCCCAAGGATAGTTAGCAAGCCTCTGTTCTTTTTGACACAAATTAGTAGAGGCCAATGTTTATCAAGGACTGTATGTTTTTACAGTGTGCTTGGATTTCAACTGCTGAGCCAGGCAGGAACACTTTTTCTGTCAGTTGATTAAGAGGGGAGAAATAAAGGACTGAGCTACAGCAGCACAGCTATAACTAACTCTTGCTGATGGAGTTCTCACTTCTGTTTCATTTTGACTCCTTTGGCAGATAAAGTTTCCCGCTGCTACTGTTGCTACTATCAAATTCATATTAAAACCCAAATGCTCCATCTCACAGCGTGAAAGCTGTGTGAAATGATTCTCTGAGTTGTTACCTCTGAAAATAACTCCACTGCACTGGTTAAATTAATCATGAAGAAGGAAGCAGGAATGAAAATTAGCAGCATGAACACTTCAATTTTTCTTTGGAAATCTGGGAGTTTATCAACAAAGCTCACCCAACTACTGTAAGTAGAGAAGGATAAGAATATGTGATCATATAAAGACTGTTATAATCTATGTATACAGATGTGCTCAATTAAAAATTATCAAAATAAACCTTACTATGCAATTTTTCCAGTGTCTTGGTTCTCGATCTGCAACCTAGTAGTATAAGTGTGACAAGCTTTCACTGTTTTGTTTTTGTTAAGCCTGTCCTTGCAGCTCACTGCCTCACTTCTGTGATTTAGAGAAGACACCTGTTTAGATGTGAATTCACTAGGACCCTATTTCTCACCTCTGAAGAAAAAAGTCTTATAAGACATCACTTATATGCAAAAAACCCCTCAATGCTCTGTAACTGTAATTAGGACCAAGAGAAAGAAAATGAAATGCAGAAACTCTTCAGATACAAACTGCAAGGGCCCTGAGTACAACCCCCCATGGAGTGGATGGTGTGGCTGCAGGGACCTGAGGTGGCCCCAAGAGTAAGTGCCTGGACCTGAGAGCTTGTTTCATTGGAGGCCCAGGAGGATACCTGCCTTGTCCCAGTTGTGGGTGCCAGCCTATCCCTGCCCTATGGAGAAACCACAGAATGTGACTGTAAAGCTGCACAAGTGAAACATCTGGATTTGCAGAAAAACCAGGCGTTACCGATAGGCTTTCTTGCACATTTGAAGATATTAGTCTCAAAGTAAAAAATCATTTTAAAAAAAGATATCAACAAACCATCAAGCAGATCTGGTTTCTTGTGCACCATCTGAGAGAGCCCAAGTAGACCCCACTGCTTCACAGCCCTTGCTCTTTAATACATGCTGGGCATTTTGTTTTACCTGGGAGTTACTTCTTGACTGCTGAAAATTATGGAAGGTCTGTCATGTTGATTTGTCATGCTGAAGTGATTCAACAAATTTCCCTGTCAAACTGAAAGGAACTCTGTATGTAGATTTCCTCAACAACTTCGATAAAATAACACCTGACTCAGGTTGTTACAGACAACAGTTACATTTAATGTTGTGCAAACAGCAGGTAAACTTTGGCTGTAGACTTTGCCTTTAGAAAGGTACTCAGCTGTTAAACTTTAGACCCCTGAAACAAGTGAGAAATTCCTTTCATAATGGGAAAGAAAACAGATTTCTGTATAATGTTACCAAATTTGCCTAGTTATTTATTTTAAACTGTGATTAAATTAAGTACAGAAACTGAGAAGGAGCCAACAAGGCAACTGGTATAAAACAACAAAACAAAGAGATCTTCTGCCTGTCTGGTGTATTATTATTAAGTAGTACACATCTGTCTCTATATCTATCTAAAGAAAAGCAGAAAGGGATTTTTATCCCATTCTAAGACGAGCCCTCTGAAGGGGTATGAAGAGATAGGATCCGTAATTGCGTCTGAGCTCAGGAGACTTCCTTGGGGTTCCCTCGCTTAAATTTTTTTAGATTGGGACATGCTGGGATTTTCTTTGTCCTTTTCACATTACACTCAGATGAGTTAAAAAAAAGAAAAGCAAAGCTCTTTTTTGTCATCATGTGAGAGAGTCGGGCTGATGGGTATATGGCAACCCTATGTCCGGTGGTGACTGATAACTCTTCTGCTTTGACTTTACTCCCTGGATTGAGGACTGCAGCAGGATGCTAAGGCGAGGTAAAAAAATAAAATAAAATAAAATAAAAAAATCTTATTTGTTAAAGAACAGGAACAGCAGGCAGCAAGGCAGGGTTTTGCACACCCACCTCAGCATGGGGCTACCCTGATTTCTTCAGAGACATCACTGTGATGGTGTGGGAGGAGCAGAGCTGCCCATGGGCTGCACAGCAACTGCAGGAGCAGAAAGCAGTGGTCTGCCTTTTACAAAGGACTTCCTTTGGCTTCAAAATCCTAGACGCCCCCAACACAGATACTCTTAGCAGCTGTCTCAGAAAGGGTGGACACTTACTCTGCATAGCAATCACCTTGGCAGACCCTGGATGCAGTTAAGCACAATTGGTCTTCCTGCAGAATTGTAATTCTGAGTTGGCTGCGGTAGTCATCAAGCTCATTGCACTGTTCTGCCTTCATTTCCAGAAGAGAAAAAACCCTTTCACAAGACAAAACCAACATAGTGCAATCAGGATATGTCAGCTAAACACCCTCACATGCTCATCCTCGGGGAGCAACAAAAAGCAGGGTCTCCCTCTACCAAGAGTAAAGCAATTTGTTCAAGAAGATGTAGAGACATGCCTTTGGGAGACATGAAGGTCCAGGTAAGCCCAGTGTTGCCTGCCAGTGATTTTTCTTCATCCACACAGTATTTTATTGTTATCATTCAGTTACCCAATCTCTGCTTACACTCCCTTTAAAAGGTAAAAGAAATTTTTTAAGCTTGTATGGTATGTGAAGAAGACACGTATTCAAGTATCTCATGTAAAGTAACAAATTGGGAGAACTGGAGATAGCTATCATCCAGATTTGAATTAGCTTAACGGACATTGAGAAGGGCTGAGTATGGGACTGCCAGTACAGTGGAATTGCTGGGCTTCCCTAAATAGTCTCTAAAGCCTCCTAGGCCTCCAAACTTTCCTCTCACTTTTTCAAAGCACCAAGAATATGAAGAGTAAGCACAAATGACAGCAGCCCTGTGGGTCCTGAGTATCCTTTTGGGCCAAAAATGAAAATGTGTAATTTCTCTCCTTTGCTCATCCCAGATTGTTTACCTTGGTCCTTCTGGTAAGTGGCTTTTGCCAAGCCTTTGTTCCCTGCAGGTTACAGAGCAGAGCAGAAGTAATGCTCCCCAGACACTCTCTGTGCCTGCAGCATTCCTTTCCTTGTAATACCTGTGCTTGAAAACAGTGTGTTAGCTAGCACCCAGCAGACAGGCTTCCCAAAACAACTCTTAACTAGGAAGGCTGCAAATGTAAAGTACTCCCTTATCTGAGTCTTACTGCCCACCCTGATAAGCACGACACTTAATGTCAGCTAAGAAGTTCACTGGGAGTATCTTGTGAGTGCATAGCGCCTTCTGGTGTATAGCACCACAGCTGCGCTTCAGGTTGTGCATATTTCAGAGGTTGGGTTTGATTGTCATGTTAGTTTTGTTTAAACCTACTTCTACCAGTCTCTAGTCTTCTTTGCATTTTTTTATTTAAGATCAGGTTTCAAAAAACCTCACAAAGGCAAGTGACAGACCCATGTTCAAAACTGAATAATAAAAACCACAAAGCAAGCCATTGCTTCATCGAAAAGCAATGTTCTTGAGGAGTAATGTATCAAAAGTAAATATGACAACAGAGACTTCTCTGCTATTTCTCTAAAAATCAGATCTGAAAGCTGTTCAAAATCTGCATGTGGTCTCTAGGTGGCACTGTGACTCTAGATAACGATTAATCTAAACCAAACAACCCTATTAAAAAAGGGTTTGCAGTGCCAATTCGGTAAGAATTCACAGCTGCCAAGTGACTGGCTTCCAGTTCTTTATATATCAGACCTGTCCTAATAGCTATATTTATAGTGCTTGTTTACTTTTCGGGTCACAGCACAAGCTTGGGCTTCACAAGATAGGCTCTTCAGTTTGTTTGCAGTTAATACTGCAAATACAGCCAAGCTGGCTACTGTTATATGCTCTTCCCTAAGTAAAGTCAATTAGCTAATTAAGGACTCACTTGACTATCATTCAGCCCCTGTATTCTCAGGATGTAGTATCTGTAGCCAAGTTGTTCTATCTGATTAGAAACACTTAACTGAAGGGTTAATTGGCTGTTCACAATTGCTGGGTATCTGTGTGATCAATCAGTGTTAGTGAATTCACTGCAAGCCATCATCTTGCTAAAGGCATGGAGAGATATATTATCCAATGTCTTAAATCAGTAGAGATAATATTTTTTTCTGCTTCCAGAGTGGAAATGAACATCTTTTAAAAGCGTTAAAATATAAATCAACTTTCCAATCTACACTGCAATTCAGAACTACTACTTCCTGAAACATTAGCATAGATGGTGGGCGATGAACAAACCAAAAGCAGGTTCAAGATCACATGGATATTCTGTATTATCAGATTGACTGGTATTTAGTTACCTCCTGATTTATACTGTTAAAAGCCTCTAACATTATTTCCTTAATGGAAGGAAGCATAATAGCTGGCATGATAGAAGATCAGGCTTAGCATTTTGGATAACTATTTCGTGTGTTTGGGCTGTAGTTGGACATCAGCTTTAAGGATGTTACAGAATTAGAATGAGAGAAGAATACAGTTTTCTCGAAAGAAGCTTAATCTGTTCCAACCCACCGAGAAGACCAGTGCATTATATAATCCTTTCTCATTTTGTAATAAATACTTTAAGATAGTGCTATGTGGTATCATTATGTAAGCACACTACATTTCCAAGGGAGATACAGACAAATGTTATACACAACAAAAGGAATAAAGATACCAAGTGAAGATAACTAAATTCTTTGTGCTCACATACCAGAGTCCTAAGCTGTTCTCTCACTGACTGCTGGGCTGCAAAGTTGTGCGTCTTTCCTAACTTCAAGTCAAATGTTTCCAATTTGTACAAAGATCATTCCACTGCTGTGAAACTGAGATGCCTAAGTCTAGGCCATGGCATTACACCTGAGACAGTCAGTTGGTTCAGTTTCTGTCATCCAAAGAACGCATGCAGATTGTGTTCAGACTTGATGATCGTGATTTCTTAGCACGCTCATCAACCAAGATGGTAAGAGGACTGGGAGAAAAAATTATCGTCACTAAATTCCATTAAGTCCTGGAAAAATCTCTACATGTAGCTAATTTCTTTACAATACTCAAGAGGGACCAGAGACCCTTACGGTGTAATGAGAATCCATACAAATATTGATTTTGTGTTTCAGATTTCAGTCAGAAAATGAGACACTCCAACTGGAGGATTTAATTAGTAAATTCTTGAATAGACTTAAAGACAAAACTTTAAAAGCTTTAAATCACATAAGCCACAACAACGTTTTTAAAAAGCAAACCTCTTGATGTTAGCTGACTACCAGATGACAGGGTCATATCTGCCTGTGTGCACACATATATTGTAGAAGCAGGAGGATATCACCCAGCAGGGGTTCTCATTCTCACTTCTTTTGTGCAGAAAGCTCAGTTTCACTGGCCTTGGGCTGCAGGAGTACAGACACGCACAGACTCCCAGCAGTGATGGAACAGCTCAGCAAAGCTGGTTTTCAACTGCTGCATTTAATCCTTCTAACATCCCTAAACTTCCCCCAAGATTAATCACCTGTTTTGGACTCCTACAATGACAATTTTCATGGCAACAAGGAGCTTTAGCAGTTGACTTCACAGTGAGAAAACTCAAATCAGTGCCCTGTCCTCAGAAGTGAGCTTGAACATTCCTTGATGCAAACTTGTCTTATAGATACCTGATGCCAGTGCAAGGCAGGAGAGGGGTGATGGCTCTTTGCTGTCCCACACCACAGGTGAAAATGATTGGGCACCAGTTGATGCTGGTGCAGTGTGCGCTTCTGGCTGGCTTGAGCTCTATGGATGGAATATTTTTGGTCAACAAGAATATTTTGTTGCTGTGCAAATCTGCTGCTATACAAGCAACAGCATGGTGGATTTACTGATTGCAACCAACTGAGTTTCAAAGATCAAAAATCCTCCCCAACAACAAGGCATTACATGCAATTCAGCTCCCAATTGTGGAAACAGATGGACCCAGACACAGAATTACAGCAATAAATGAGCTTATACCTGTTTCTTGCCTCAGTGTCAATGAAACTGTGTACTGACTTATGCCTAGCTAGAAATTTGAGTTACTTGAGAAGCTAATGTGTAGTACTCTAGTTAATATTTTCTGAAGTTATACCACCTTTTTACTGTCCACGTCCAGGGAAAAACAAAAGTGAGAACACTTTTTGTTAATGGAAGAGCACTTGTGTCTTTTTGGTCCCAGTTCCCTTTCTCCACTTCTTCATTCACAGAGATTAAAGAAACTGATGGTGCAGATTATAGTAAAAAATGGCATTTCAATAATTCTGTTTCTCATTTATCAACTTACTTAATACTCCTTGGAAATCTGAAGATTCATTTGTTTTAATGAGCTATATCATACCAGAAAGCTATGACAAATGATTCATTAGCATGCTCTATTTGCTTCTTGTTCCTAAATGCCACTTTTTTACAGACTTATTGTCAAAGTTATGGCTGCAATTTAACATTCCTGACTGCAGAACACAAAATTCACATTTGGCTTGTTACTACATAGCAGAAAATAAACCCCATCTTGTTCTCTGCCAGGATAGGAAGTAACATCGAAAGATAATTCACAAGCCAGGCTCCCAACTCAGTGGAAAATGAGGTCATTATGAAAGATAAAAGTTGCATGGAGAAGGATTTTTTTTTGGGAAAAAGCACCTTATTTCGAACATAACTGTGCCATAAAGTTCAGATTTTGATCCAATCCCTCCTATTTAAAGGGGTTTGGATTTTGATCCTCGCCCACTTATTTAAAAGACTTCAGTTTTTGTTTCACTTTGATGACCGACTGAAAAAAATCAAAAACAACCTAAACCACTGTTTCAGTTCAAAGATTTCAAAAGATTATTTTGTTTCAAGATTTGTGATTTGAATATTTCAGAACTTTGATCTTAGAAGCAATAATGTTTTAACCATTGCCCTGCCTCCCAGTAAAATACATCAGCTTTTAACTTTTTCCTGCTGGAACTTCCATTTTGCAAATGTCTGAATTTGCACTGTGATTTTCTTCTATCTGGTTAAACATATTTTGCTTGAACTTGTTATTAAGAAATTACTGAAAAAGATTTTCCAGTTAAACAAAGGAAAACTGATGTGACTATTTTTCAGTTAAGTAGATGATAGAAGAAAAACTCCAGCATAAACAGACACCTTAGTTATGGTTACGGTGTAACTTTCCTGGGGAAATAAATGAACAATTAGAAGGTCTAGGGAGGAGTTAAACAGGAACTTGCATCACACAAAAGCTATGCCGTGTTTTTGAGCTTGCACTGGCTGCAGTCAGCTTTTGTTTAGGATCCTCAGGATGAATTCTGGATTAGCTGGTTTAACTATGGCCCTTCTTTCTAGCTGACACTTTTTGGTAAGCACACTGCTAAGCAGAGCTTCTTCTGGTAGTACCAGCTGTACCAACTGGTTTGCTGCCAGCTTGCATGAAGCGTAGCAGTGTTCCTTGCTGAAGACCGGTGTGCAACAGCTCGCAGAAGCAGCGAGCAGCTGCTTTGTTCTTACATTGTTGGTGTATGCTTTTTGGCTCTGCTCCCAGAGCACCTGCCCCCTCACCCCCCACCCCCGGGGAATACCTTCTTTGGTAATCTTCCCTGTTATCTACCTGATACTATATAATCACGCCTACATATTATATAATCATGCCTATTTGGACTTTGTCCTGTCAAAGTTATGTTAGCTTTCTACATGCAAAATCAGACTGTGGGAATTTACACAGAGAGCAGCCCTTGTGTACCAGTTGTTATCATTTAGACAGTGGTACTGTAATCCCTCCTGACTGGCAATGTAGAGTTGGTAGTTTGTCCCAACAGCCTAATTAAGCACTCCCACACTTCTGAACGTGGGCTCTGAATATTTTCATCTCTTTGATAATTCAAGTTATTTAGATTTGTTGCAACTCAAAATTTGCTATAAATTAATTCAATTTACTAAATTGTTTTTTTTCCCAAAGGGAAAAACCTGAATTTTATTCTATTTTGTCAGGACGCACTTCACAGGCGCAGGCTTTGCTGGAGCTGTGTAAAACTTCTAAAACCAAAGCACTCATTACAAGCTTTCAGCATTTTAACTTGGAACTTTCCCTGGGGCTTTCCCTGGCTTTTACTTGAATTTCATTTTTCCTTTCTTTGCTTAGGATGTGATGGGGTTAGTTGAGTTCAGCCTATTTACCATGCCCTGAGAATCTCAGCTGTTGTTCTTCATTCTTTTTCTGTCCATGTGTCTCCTTGTAAAAGGTATTGTACTATTACAAATTTACGGACTATTTATTTTGATGAGTGTTATTGAATCACTAATGTCTTTTGCTGCACCTCCTTCAGCAGCTGCTTCAACTTCCTTGATGTTATTCACGTGTTTCTGATGCATTTTGTGTTTTGGGCTTCATTTTACAGAAATCTTTTTCTTTTTTTTTGTCTCTTTTGCAGGTATTCACAGAAGAAACACGGCTTGCTTTTGCTTGTTTACTTTCTAAATGTAGATTTTAGATTTATCCATTTGAAAACAAAACAAAACAAATCAAAACAAAAGACTCAATCCATTAGCATATCGACGGTTCTCACATCACAGCATAAAAAGGGATCAGAATGTGCTTGTGCAAGTCCAGCTTTTCGAAACCGGAGCTCTGCTCTTTAGTACCACTTGAAATTGTTACGACAATATTTTTTTTCATTAGCTGATTGCTGTTAGCCATCTTAGTGCTGTTTGGCATTTTGTTCCTTAAATGTACTTTTAAGTCTTTTTGTACAGAAACCACGATTGCAATTGATGTCAGCTCCTTTGCACACTAGTATTACACTCGTGAACCTCAGTCTCCTAAAGGCCACATCCAGGTCACATATGGCTTACCAAAATCTGATGTGGCTCTTGCTTCCTGCACTGAACACGCATATTCCTGACTGGTTACCAGAGTCCTGCCTGCTTCTTGATGAAGGCTAATACTAGCAGAAGCAGTAATCATATCCCAAGTGTAACTCCCTTTCACTGTTAAGAGAGACTAGACTACAGCTTACCCTGTCGTGGCAGAGGTTTAATTAACTGTACTTACGAAGGATCTCAGTAATCAATCTTCCAAGCAAGAAGTAATCCCTTAGATTAGATGATATTCCTCTCATTGAGTCATCAGAGCTCAGAAGAAGCCTTTCTTGCCATTCTGTCTTACTATGGCTCACAAAACTCCAGAGATCTTACCTTGCCTTTCTAAAAAGCAATAAATAAATAAATAAATAATAATATTTTAAAAAATGTAACCTTATTGCGCCGTTGTCTGGATGCATAAATTCCCATCCCATCCACCTGAGGAGCAGGATGACAAGGATGGAGTGAGTGCGGATCAGACAGCTCTGTGTGACTGGGAGCACAGTTTACAACACAGCTTTGGGCCATCAGGAGCCTGCAGTCAATGTCGGGATGAAAACACACACCTACCAAGAGAGCAATGAGTGAAGCAGTCCCCAACTTGACTTGAAAAGGTGCAAGAAGAGATTGGTGATGGAGAAACAGCACTGGTGGGCTGCTGGAAGGCAGGAAGGGGACAGAGAAGCCAGGGGTTTCAGTACCCTTCTCCTGCAGAAGAGAGAGGCTAGGAGAAGGCAGCAAGCTCTGTGATGGGCTGGGGTGGTGGGAGCAGCCAGAGAGGGTCCCAGAACAAAAGCTGTGTTTTCTTCTCCCTGAAGGCAAGCTAGGATCTGAGGTAATGCTCAGAGATGAGGAACACATGACTAGAAAGCAGGGCAGCTAACAGCTGTCACCCAGTCTCCCACCTGCAGTGAACAGAGCTCTGCATACAATACTTTCCCACCTGCTTGCTTCTCTCTCCCTCCTGCCCTCTCCCCAGACCCAGCTGGTTTCTGAGGAGGTGGAAGGACCACAGTCCCCCAAAAGTCCTATCCTAGGAAGTGTTTAGATGGTGATTTTGGTTGTTGGCAGCTCCATTGTGAGAGACACCCTGAAGTAAGCGTGATGTCCTGTGAGGCAATGCTGCATCACCAAATTGGAGCCTGAAAGCAGGCAACTGCCAAACTGCTGCATAGTTCTGAAACTGGTGCCACACCTGGTCATCATTTTCTTCACTGAGATTTTACCATTCTCAAGCTAGACATGTAAGGTTGTGATCAAATCAGAGAGGTTCACAACTAAAACCATAACCATTATATCATTCATGTATTTCCTTACCTCAAGAAGCATCAAAAATACCTCACTGAAATTTATCACCTCAGGTTGAACATTTTAAAAACACAACATTTGATCATTAATTTTCATTGCCTGCAGCCTCTAACAGAGTGCAACATCAGGCAGGAATAAATGGTAACCCCTGAGAGATGGATTTGCTGATGCAACTGGCTCATTCAATGTCTGAATGAAACATGATCTCCCTAAGGCTAAAGGTTGTTTTAAAATTATTTACCTACACACTGATGGTATCCGTGGGCTTATTTCATTACTCTGCTGCTGTTCATTACGGTTCTCCCACCTCTGCCCTCCCCTACCAGCCTCTGTAAGAACGGTCTAGCTTTATGTTTCCTCTATGGCTACACTGTTGGGGTTTTTTTCCCCACTGAGAAGCCCTGCATAAGTGACTGAGAAACTTGTGTACTTTCTGCATTACCAGCAGAGTTGAGAAAAAGAAGTTAAGTTCCACTTTATATTTGTCTGACAGGTGCCACTTGTCTAACTTGGCAGCCACAGTATAGCGATGTATTCTCACATTGTCTTTGCATTGTTTTAGATTTTCATAATTAAAACTTTTTGGAAGAGCTTACATGTCCAGTGTGAATATGTGGTCCAGATATATTTGTTACAAATGTATTATTTTAGCTGTTGGCACTGTCTGAACTTTTACTTGATGATTATTATGTTGATTTTAATCAAGAACTAAGTGTTATTAGTGGGTATTTTTATATTACTGATGGTCAGGGGAAGACCTACCTTGCACACTTTCATTCTTTAAGAATATTTTGATGGTTTTTTCAGTGAAAGCGGAGATTTTCAGGATTCTTATCTCGCAAGTTTCTTCATTTATTAGTAGGCATGATTAGGCCAGTTGAATAATCCTGTTCAACTTGGTTAAACTTTGAGAATAATAGACTTACTGGAAAGACTTGATTTTACATGGGATCTGTCGTATAAAAATAACATCAAAGCTAAACGTTTTAAAAATACAAAGCCTGATACAGTAATTGATTAAAAAGACTTGCGTAATGTTTTCTTTGAAAACTCCTTCCCCTTTCACTTTTTTTGAGGAAGAGAACCATTTTAGAAGAAAGTAGGTATTTTGCTGTGAATTGCATGCAAGTCAAGAATAAAAGACCTAGAAACAAACTTTACTGATTCACAAATAAAGAATAGATGACTTCTTTAAGAGAAATGCCTTTATGAATAGTGACATGTTAATAGAAAAAAGCTATTAAGATTTAAGTGGGGCAGAGTGGTGGTGGGGGCCATCTTCATTTAGGTAACTGTGATCTGTTAACCTAGCTCTCAAGAAACTGGTCCACATCTAATCATACATACATGTAATACAAAAGACATACTACTAATGCTTTGCTAAATCATGACCAGAATTCACAAAACTTGCAGGATTACATCACATAGAGCTTATTTCCATTTCCCTTAATACTTGTACTGATATTTACGAGAATATCACTTTCAAGCCCATTACAAGCTGCAAAGCGTAGCAATTTAGTCAAAGAAAGCAAGAAATTTAAAATTTCAGAGTGTATGTTGTGTGTTTCACCACTAGGGAACACATATGGACGAAGTAGGATTGTACATTTTAGAATAAGAATACCAGACAGAAAACTGGGTTTACATTTGGCTGGATACTGTTCTTTCCAACTGAAACTTTTATTTTGGTTTGTTTTTCTGTAGGTGTTTGTGTGTGTAGGGGTGTTCTGGTTTTTGTTTGTTTATTTGTTTGGGGTTTTTTTTGGTGATCTCTGCAGAATTAGCACAGTCAAAGATCTTTTACTTGACACAACAAATTATAGCCGTTTGTTTGATAAAAGCATCTATTACAGGTTTGATTCAGTTATAGAGCTATGACAGAATTAGTTTCAGTATTGATTCAAAAATATATATACACTCTTCCTCCTTCTGCTACTCACAACTTCAAAACCCTAAAGAATGCCACAGTGGATAGAAAACTGTCCAGCCTGCTTTAGACTCTTCTGGTACGGTAGTGACAGAAATAGTCAGGGACACAAGAAAAGAAGGATTTCAGTCTCCTCTCACATGAAAGACATAGGGACCTTGATGTAGGCAGGCTCATACATCACCTTCTCTGCAGCCAGAGCAAGCGTGTTCCCCACAAACAGCCTATCTCTGGATCTGTGAGATTCAGTAAAAAGCAAATCAATCCCCATGGCTACAGTCTAGGATTGTTCTTAATCTTAAGCACTCTCTATGGTTCAACTTGGAAGGCAAACCCCGTAATTACAACTACACTTCAGTGATACACTTCAGTGAAGTGTTTTCACATATGCAACCATTTGCAGAGCCACTTCTGTTGGCGCAAACACTGCCTGTGGTCTTCTGTGTTTCAGTGGGAGCCAGGATATGCTTTTGTATTCAGCCATAGGATAACAACAGTCTTCAGAGATTCCGCAGTTAGTCTAGTAAATAGGAGATATTTTTTTGGTCCAGGCTGTCCCTCAATTTTCCAATAACTTTGCTATCTCTTTTATGATCTGAAGGCCTCTACTGCTTACACACTACCTTTTCCTTTTCTCTTCTGGGCTTCTGCAGGAGTGAAGAACAGGAATTCATAAGCTGAGGTGGGCAGGAAGAGACTGAGCAAGATTTTAGGCAGGTGCAACTAGAGAAGGGATAAATTGAACTCTTCATCCCTGCAGCTTTTGCAGAGACAGCACAAAAGCCCTGCACGGCCCCGCCTACCCTGTCTTTAGAATTTCCTTCCAGCCAGAGGTAGCTCGACTGAACTGTGTCCTTGAGAAAGATGTCTGGCTCCACTCAAATTGGGCTGCCAGAGAGACAGGTACCTGTGCTGAGTGAGGTGGTCATCGTGAGTCCTAAGTGGAAAAGTACATATGTTGGAGAAAAAGCTCTAGAGGTCTTCCAGAATCTCACCAAGACAAGCTGGGAAAAGATGGCCTTAGCAAAGGGAACACTTAACATTTCCATCCACCAATACCTTACATCTGTTCTTTCCTTTGCCTTTCTTCCCTCAGTTAAGGGCGATCCAGAAATTTTGGCAAGAGAGAACAAACTGCTTAATGAGCTTAATTTACCATGGGAACACTCAAACTTTTCATCTGCTCATTTACTGAAACATGATTAGGGTTTCAGTGAATACATTTATCTTGCTTTTGCAATGACTTGTCACCTCAGCTGCCAGTTTTCTCTTTCATATTTTTCTGGGCATGAGAACAGTTTGCTAGTGAGAAAAAAGTGCCAAAGCTATTTGGTGAAGCAGTCTGAAGTATCTTGGAGTTGGTGGGGAGAAACAAGAATTAAGATATAATGAAGTAGTGAGAGGCAGTAGGGTGCACACTACTTGGTTCCAAGAATACTTGCTTTCAGCCAAGAAAAATAAAAAAGTTAGCCAGAAAATGAACTTTTAAAAATCCTGCTACTTCTAGGATATAATCAAGAAGATGATGCCCTCAAGCATTCATACTGGTTAACTTCCTCACTAATTAAAAAAACCACCCTTACTCTATGGAGAAGAGGATTTCATACCACCTATTTTAGACAGAGTTTTTGTCTCTGGGGACCAAGTGAAGTAAATAGGTAGGTCTTTATATCACTTCACTGATCTGTATTGATGGAACTGCCCAGTGCAGGCTGTAGCACATAAAAGGTCTTCAGCACTGATCACTGAAGATTGTGTTTGATATACTTACCAAGACTGGAGTAACTGTGGTTATTTAGGAGTTGCTCGAATGGAGTTAGTAGTTTTTCCTTCTGGTTCCCTGTCCCAACATCAGCTCAAGCAGCAGTCAACTAAACAGACAGAGGCTAGAGGAATCATATGTTAAGCCTCAGGACATGATAGCAGTACTGATACAAGAGCTACTGGTCGTTTGCTGTGCTGGGAAGGGATGACTATCAGATTAGAAGTGACAGATCAGATGACACTAAGCAAATAGCTTGCTGATGGGATCTAAACCACACACAGCTAGCCCTTCTCTTCCTGACCCCATAACTCTAAAAAATCTGTAAACAGGGAGGGAGATAAGCTGAAGAAGAACCAAGATGTGCAGGGTATAGCTTACCAAACATGAGCGCTCTCCAACTGAATGAAATCTTTGTTCTTTAGAAAGACAGAGAAGTCTGCTCCAAATCTCTGCAGTTCATACTACAGCTCTACTTTAAAGCCTATTTTGAGGGCTGTGGCTCCCAAAGATCCCTTATGGAGGACAGCACTGCAGCCTGCAGGAGCAGCACTCTTTTCCCAGTGGAACAGGACCTTCCAGGATTTACAGCAGTTTGGTCTTTTCACTTACGTTTCTTGATCACCGGTTTAGGCAGCCACACTGTGTTTCTCTGGCCCAGCAGCAGGTCGGCATGGAGTGGCAGGTGACATGCAGCAGGCAAGTTGAGGTATGCATCACCCAGACAACCAAGGCTGTAGTGCAATGACCTGCAAAAGTGCAAAAAAGCTTCAGTGCCTCCAGCTGCAAATCTCCCAGTTCTGTGAACTGACTTCTACGCTGTCACACAGACGATGTTTATAAGCATCTCTGTCATTTTTACTTAACTTCTCTTAAATGAAACTAGAGTCTGGTTATCATGCATCTGGTTATCTGGTTATCATGGTAATGACTGCTGCCAGGCCACACCTATTACATCAAATCCTCAGAGGACTGCAGTAGAGGAACACGCTATGTATCACATATATATTTAGACACAGGAATTACATTCAGTTAATACTCTAATTCAAGGCTGCAGTCCTCAAAACATATCCTCATATCTCGCTGACCCTATTAAGACCTGAAATTTCTGCCATATTTCCTGAGAAATCTAAAATCAACCCTCCACCTTCTCAGAAACTCAGAGATGCTGCTATTTGAGGAATGAGGTATAGCAGGGTTGAACTTAGGCTCCAAAGGCATTTGTTTGCGGTGGAGCGAGCAGAGAACTATTCTGCATTTCAGTTCCTAGTTTCTATCTATGAAACAGAGATGCTGGCTCTTTTGTGTATCCTAAGAACATCGTATCTGTATAGACACTTCAAGACCTAGACACTGCAGTGGAAACAGATCAAATATAGCCCTTAGTATGTGTAAAACTGTAGGATGTGAGATGTAACTTGCTTCATGCATGAACCGCAATCTGTCCTTTGTACCCTGTCTGAATAGTAGATCCTGACATGGCTCTGAACCACCTCCATCACTTTCGGATTTCAGGGACAGATCCCATTTATAGTCATTAAGTCATACTTTCATAGCAGTTTATATTAAACCACCATAAGAGAAGCATGAAACACACAACGCTTCTCCTGAGCAGCTTGCCTATCTGCTGTAGACAGGCAATGCTCAAAGTCTGTATCAGCTCACTCCTTTTTCTCCTTGATTTGGTGAAGCGTGGGATGTACTAGTCTTCAAATGAGTGTTTCATTTGCTCCTACCTCCTCTTCCACATGCTGAATTTTTTTACAACTTCATATAAACACAAAATAACAGTAAATTGATCTCATCTGAATTTGAAATAATCTCTGCCTTAGCCTCGCTTTCTTAAAAACCTTACTTTTCAACAATAGCTGTTATAACCTTAAACTTAGTCTGAGACTGCATTTCAGAGAATCTTCGCATTTTTCCTGTTATACTGCTGGGAGTCTGTGCTTTCTCCATTTCCAGACCCAAGACAAAAATTTAAAAGAAAAGGTTTTGTTTACAATAGGAAAGACTTATTTTTTTATAAACCCAACTGCAATGGATACACTTTATGATCTGGGGATGAGGCACATTTGAGCTTCCAGAATTCTTGAAGGGCATCTACATTTGTCCCTGTTTTATGCAAAAACCTAATGTTCTTCATCAGACATTGTTTTGTAAGGGAAATCTGAAATTTGGTAACAGATACTTGGTAAAGTTGATCTGCGCATAAGAGTGCCTCTCTTGTGGTCTTGTGGTCACTGTTTGTGGTTCTGCTTAATGAATCTCCAGCTATTTCAGAAAACCCTAATCACTTGCAAGAATTTTGATAATTTTCATAAAAATCTTGCAGACTGTTGAATAGCTACCCCTTCCCACCTGCCATTTACTGTTCTCTAGTTCAGGAGAGCATTTTTATTCCAGGTAGGACTAATGCAGTGCAATGGAGGAAGCCAAATGCCAGAAAAAAAGTAAACAGTTTACGGATTACCAATGGGATACAGATTCTCTTCTTTCTATCTCGGAAAATAAATGGTGGCATTTTTTCCTACAAGCTCTTTGCAACATCAGAGAAAATCCACAGTTTTGTAGGTCACAGGAAATGTTTATCAGCTCTTGGAACATCAAATATCGTCTGTCTTCAGACGCAATGCTTCCGTAATTATAAACTTCATTTAGAGTTCAAAAGGCAACATGGCATCACAAGCAACTTCTACTGTATAACTACATACTATATGCTTGCTGGTATGACAGTCTATACCTTTTCTGGGAAGCCATTTTAGAGTTGGAGCAAATTAAGGAAGTTTACTTTTAGCTGAGTTTGTGTCTCAAATATTTTAAGTTTCTTTTACACTTTGTGGGGTTTTTTGTTTGGTGTTTTTTTTTCCCTAATGCTGAGAATAAAACATTCCGATTTAACTGCGACAGTCCAGAAGCTGGGTAGGACTCTTGGGCTAGATCTGAAGCCGCTGTACTTCACAGAGTCAAAGAATGTTAGGAGTTGGAAAGGACCTCTGGAGATCATCGAGTCCAACTGCCCTGCCAAAGTGAGATCACCTAGGGCAGGAATGCATCCACGTGGGTTTTCAAAGTCTTGAAAGTCTCTGGAGAAAGAGACCCCACAACCTCACTTCAAGCCATTCCCTGGCAGCAAAGCAATTTCTGTAAACTTCAAGTACTCACCAAGTATATTGTTTCTAGGACATAGATTCAATTCTATCATAGCAGCTAAAAATATAGTTAGAAACTACTTTCCAAATTTTATGTGTATGAGCTTTTAATTTAAGCTGCATGCTTGACTCCTTTTTACTGGCATGTTTTTCAGAAAAAGCAATGGAAGCAGAAACTTCTGCAACACTCTTCACTCATCAACAAAGTAATTTGCAGACATCCATAATAAGGGAGCATGGAAACCAAAATCAATTAATTGAAAAATAATTTAAAAGCCATTAAAGTGATTTCCAGAACCTTATAAATGAAAGGCAATTAAAAAATGGAGGCATGACATTTGTAATTAAACACTATATGATAAAAGTTCACTTTCGTTATTCTATAAAGCTTGTAATTATTATGCCAAATTTTTGGAGAAGTGTACTGATTAAAAAGGGAAAAAGAAATAAATTTTGTTTTTCTCTTAGGAATTACACCTGTCTTGATTACAAAAGCACAACTTCGTTTCTAAACCTCAGTTCTCATGAGTTAGCTGAAATGTTCCATAATTTCTCCATCTACTTCAATGTCTCTTGCATAGGAATGTGGCATTTTTTCTGGCTATGAACATTAAAAGGGTAAATTGAATTATATCTGTTCTGTAAAGGCATTAGTATGCCCCTTAGGTCTGTTTTCATACACAACCATCTGCTTTCCATAGTCCTAACCTAAAAATCACCTTTCATTCATTGCAGTGTTTATTACAAATACTTGCAAAAAGAGTTATTTTGATCCCTTTCCTTGCTTATGTGTGCTCCCAAGACACCTGAATTAGTCACCTCTCAGGCAATTCTGTAGCTGAAGGCATATTTTGACCTAATTTTAGGAAAGTGTACTGGAAGTTATAGGCACAGAAACCCAGTTTTTAAGTGAACTTAAAAAAGTTCTACTTCCTCT
>WEIS01093988.1:0-14192 GCA_013389965.1 Todus mexicanus
ATGTGTTCCTGTGTGACCTAATGTGGGTGATTCTGCTCTGATAGGGGAATTGGACTAGATGTGATTCTGTGATTTCATGGGATGGAGAGGGTTAGTCTCTGAGTAGGCTAGAGGCTAGAGAAAGCAGCCATTTACTGCACTTATGCTCAATGGAAAGTATGATCCAACGAAAGCAAATGGAAATTACCCTACCAAATGGCATGAGGAGCGGGAGCAGGCCCATAGCAATTTATTTTCAATCAAACACAAGCCATGGAGTCATTAGTTATTTCTTCAGAAGGTTTGGTAGGTGTGCTGGAGAGCACTGTGCTGTCTCTGCTGTGCCATATGTGCACAAAAAGATTAATTCCCAGGTTAGCAAGATAGGAATTATGATGAGACAGAAGCCTGAGTCAGACACAGTGGGGAGAGGCAAATGCCAAAGGCTGAAGCAGTGCTTGGACTCCTGTCGAGTTTTGTAAAGAGCTAGAATGAGGGAGATTTTTCTGTTCTTTTAATGAGAGAAGAACAGAGGGTTTGAAAACCGTGAGTTTCAGAAGCAAAGAAATTGCAAATTACAACTTCGTTCTCTTGCTACAGCTTTCCTGAGGATATGGAGTACTTTGCAAATATTTAATTACTCTCACCTCAGTGCCCTTGTAAACATTGCAGAAAATAAAGTAGTAAACTGTGGTGCTGCGAGACTTGTAATCCAGCTGTAACTCTGATGCCTTTACTAGCACCTCTAGAACTCGTCTCTTCATTGAAAGAGTAAGAAACTGAGGGTAATATACACTGAAAATTAAATAGAGAGCAGGTCCCAGGACCTGAGCCCGGAAGACTCTGCTCTGACAGCCTTATAACCTGCTGTTCCGACCCTGAGGAAGCAGCACAGTCTGAACTCTTGCCTTCTCACTGCGTGGTCTTGGCTGCGTGTGGTGTTACAGAAGCATTCCCCTGGCACCAGCCCTGGAGCTTTCATGCGTGCACTGTAAATGGATATCCTATGGTCTTGACGTGCATTAATATTCTGTCTCTGGGTTACACAGAGAGTAGATGTACTATGTAGATGAAGTCACCCACAGTGATTTCCATGGGGTTCCACAGCCTTGAACTTAGACTGTGCTTTTCATTAACTTGGGCCTCTAATGACATATTTGTAAAATGTTTTGGGGTTTTTTTCCGTTTCCACGGGGGGTGGTTCTGCTTTAGAGCGTTACAGAAATAAGGCACGTGGTTAAGGCACTGATTTAGAGCAGGCAAGCTAAGAACAGCTTTGCCTCAATTCCCTCACTTTTAAAATTTACATTGGAAGAGCACATTCTAAATTACAGGAGAAGCAACAACTTACCCTGATCCACTACCTCTTCAAGCAGCTGCTTTTGGAAAGCTGACATTTAGTGCAGCGATTCAGTATGAAATCCCTAGGTGTGAAAATAAGCACCAGAACAAGTAAATAATTACTTCCAAACTTGTCTTTACATGTTGTGCATACAACATTCCCCCTCCCACCTTTCCCCCCTGAATTTTCCTCCTCTTTTCCTTTGCCTGTCCAAATGGAAACCCTTCAGGTCATGGCCTGTGTTATTTTTTATGACTGTGAAGCATGCTGCACACTGTGGGTGCTACCAGAAGCAAAAACCAAATGGTGATGCTGGTAACTGTGGTTTGGAAGCTTTGCTGTGCAAAACCAGGCAGAGGATGCTGGGGCAGAAAGCAGTTGGAGCAGCCTCTAGCAGAGTACAGGTTGATGGAGTTCCAGACAGTGCTGGCTACCCAAATGTCCCTAAAGACAGGCAGGTTGCAGCTTTCTGTAATGGCAGGGGATCAAACCAGCAAAAGAACGCCTAGACAGGACAACAGAGGTTAATGTGGAAAGAGCTGTTAAATGTTAGCTTTAGCAGCCAGCCGCCTTTGCTGCCACAGAAAACAACAGTTATTTCGTTAAAGCCTCTGAACACAAAGTACTCTGTGAAAGTTTAAATGCCAGGTGGTGTATTAAGTAAAGCAAGTAGCCCTGCTGTAGGCATTGTTCCTCACGGCAGCCGGCTGGAACCAGCACATAGTCCAAGTGCCCATGTGAATCTCTGCCATGTGATGTAGTGCTGTGCCCGGCTAACATGCTGATACCGGGCTGGGAAGTCAGAGGAGACTTTTCTTTCGGCAGTTATCAGTAAAGCGATAAGGGCCAACTGTTGCACGTGGCTTATTTGCATGGATTGGCTTACGCTTGTTAGTCATCTGGTTTGGATCAGAAAAAGAAACTCAGGCTGGGTTTGCACAGATGTCATGTGTCATTCCAGCACAGACTGAATGAAGAGGGGTGATTGATTTTCATTTTAGTGACTTTTTAGATTAGTATCACAGTACTACACAGTTAGCTTTCGTTACCAGCCAGCAATTAGCCGCAGGCAGCAGTTGCAGGGTGTCATATCCCATTCTGGGCAGTCCTGGGTTTATGTAGAGTATTCAGAAGGTGGCACTCTGCAGCTCCTCTTGCTCTGCGCTCAGTGTCAGGACTGGAAAGGTGGCCAGATGATTCAGAAAGTGGACAGCTGGCACTTGCAGGCTTCTTGACCCCACGCTCTGTGGGTGATGGACACACAGGGAGGGTAAAGCTTTCTTTGTTCACTTCAGCTTCTCACCGAGGTGCATGCCCAAACCTCCTCCTATTGTTTCTCATGTTTCTATAGGATGTCTCTCCATCATGCTGTTACCTGCTGAGGATCACTGTTAATACCCTACTCCTGTCATTGGCACTTGAGCTGGCAAGGTACATGTTGCCCTTGTTTCTGGCCGTGCGTGCTGGCCACAGCCATATGGTGTCTGGTAAAGCCTTGGTGCTGAGTCTCTCAAAATAATTTCCATGCTGAGCTAATTGCTCATGCCTGGCTCAGGCACTTATTCAGTGGCTCTCTCAACCATTACCAGGACCTCTTCATTTATCACCTGTCAGGCTGTCAAACAGCAGTGGAATGTGCATTTGTCTGTCTCAAAAAAACCAAATCAAAACAAAGCCCATTCTTTGCCGTTGAGCTCATGGGTGATCTGTTTCTTTGCTACCAATTCTTTGCCCATGGCATTCTCTCCAGTATTTACAAGACAAAGGAGAAGGGGTGGCAGAAAATTGGGATTTAGAAGCCAGGCTGGAACCTTCCTGCCAACGAGAACTAGAAAAATCTCATTGGGAGGGATGCTGTACACCAGGATTTCTGGTCTCTGCTTGCAGTGTTTGGATCCCATGTATTTGTTGCTTTGAAAGCAACAAATAGATAATTGTGTACAGCTCTGGATTCTATATATTACTTCTGAGCCCTAAGAGCCCGAGCTCACAGCCCTTGACAGCCACCTCTCGCCTGACAATCAAAACCCCCCATCAACTCACGTACACTGATAGAAATTTCTCTGCTGAATAAAGGAAAAATGCAAGTCTGTTGAAAACAAGCAATGCAAAAGCGAAAGTGGTGAAACTCGTCTAGCTGTGGAGAATAATAAGAACTCAGTGTGAAAAGGCAGGCGCACTGTGGAGGTTTCAATCTCGAAAAGGTGCTGTGCTTGGGAGAATGGGAGGAAAGAAACCAGCTGCAAGGAGGTACTTGCGCAGTGGGACCAGGGCAGTTCTGCAGGGTAGATCCCCCATGGCTGGAAGCCTGTCAGACTGATCCAGCCTGATGATTGCAGGGGTGACAACTGCCTTGGCAACATGGCCAGAACCTCACAGGGCTCTCTGCAAAGGCAAAACAACACAAAGCTGAAACCTCTCAAGGCCTGCAAATCCCCCTTTATCTGAGGCTGGAGGTGTAGCCTGCTGGCTGCTCCCAGATGGTGGGTATTTGAAACACTGCTCTAAAGAAATGAAGTACTATTTTGGTTACGTTCCATAAGCCATGCTGACAGAATGTGTCAAGTCTTTCCAGATTTGTCAAGTACACTTAACAAATGTAAGATAAGCAATGTACAGTTCTGGGCAAGGTGGAAGGTCCTCTCTTTAATCAGCAGTGCTGGAGAAAATCTGTAATAAACTCTTTAAAGGATACAGCATTGGGAAAGCGTCTCTCCTGATCAGCCTTTCTTCATAAAGAGACCTTCAGAAAGAAGTACAGTTCTCAAAACTTTACCAATTTAACTCTTCAGCTCCTGGTTTTCTCAGTTTTACAAGGAAAAAGTGTTACACTGCAGATTCCACAGATAAGAGTGTTGTTTAGGCACATAACTAGGCCAGAAGTGGAGTAGAACACGCTGAAACCTGGAAACTGATACGACTTTGTATTCGGTTTCACAAAGTGAAATAGTTTTAAAATCAAAAGCTGGAGCTTTCAGGTTCAGGTATTCCTGTGGCTGAGACCACCTAAGGAGTGGTTTCCACTGTTATATTTGAACTAACATAAAGAAATTATATTAATTAAATAATAACACATATATTATATTATCATATATTATATTATCATATATTATGTTATATTATATTATATTATTATAATATTTTATTTTATTTTATTATCCTGGATAATATGTATCATAATTTTTCATACAATAGCTCTTGAGATTACTTTTCAGGCTTTATTTTATCTAGACTAATAGGTATTTTACAACATTTAGTGTCAACAGCACCAGTGCCATTTGAATAGAAACAGCCAGTAGCCATTTACCTGCTTCTGGGTTCATAATTGTACTGCCATTAAGTGGCATTAAACTTCACTTCACATAATTTGCATCAATTTGCTTGTGTGTCAAAATTAACATAGTATTGTGTCTGAAGAGTGAATCAGCTTTAATGAACAGCCAGCTCAACTCAGATTCACTTGTGCTGCAAACTACTTAAAATTCAGCAGCCAGAGCCGCCCGCCTTCTCTGTTTCACTGCCAGCTGAAGAATGGCAATGAAAGGACAGTGTTGTCCTGGGAAAAAAAACAGACAAAAAGTGTCACATGGAGGCACTGAAAATGGGAATTCCTTTTTTTTTTTTTTCCTGAGAAGTTTCAATCTAAATGCTAAATGAATATATCCCTATATATAAACTTGGAAAGCTATTTTAGCAAGAGCTTTATGTGTCAACAATGACATTATCTGCTTGGGCAGGTACAGGACGAGCGAATACTGACGTGTGATTCCTAGGAAAACTGCAAAACTGATTTTGATTTGACATGGCCAGTAACTATCACCAGTTTTAGCAGCTTCGTCATAAGCACACAAGTAAAAAAGTAAAGTTGGAGAGCAGGTTGCTGGCTATGTTCTTTGGGCCCCCCACAGAGGAGTGTGATGCTATCGCCAGCGTTTCGTACAGGAGATTTAGCACCCGCCTGAAATCTCCAGCAGCAGCATTTGTGGGTGAGGGGCTCCAAAGGTCCATGGGGACAGGGGCAGGTTTATTTTGTGGAAAAGGGTTGATTTAAAAGGAAAGCTTTGGCAGGATTCAGTGCGCTGTGAGCATCCTTCCTCCCTGAAACCACCAGATGCATCCTGCCAGGTCAGGCATGAAATGCAGGTGACAGAACTAATAGTGGGTGTCACCCGGGGAATGGAGGAAATGCCGGAGGGCAGCCACCCTTCTTCCCTTGGGAGGTCGTGAATGACAACGTAGCACTTTATCCTTTCCTGTTGTGTATCACTGGGGGGCTGGTTTGGATCAGAGTGCCCAAGAAGGTGGATGGAGAGCTTAATACTGTGCAAAATAAGGGCTTTATTTAAAAGAAATAGTTGCAAATACCTGGAGAAACAAGTGAAGGTAGTAATATTATGTCTGTGTGTTTTGTCACCAGCTAAATATCAGCTAGTGATGCCTGCTAACTTAGGCCAAAGTCTGGGCACTGCTGTTACTGGGAACTCTTGCACCCAATGTGTGATGTGCGGCTAGATCCCAGCTGAAGTTGTTCAAATACAGCCAGAGAATTGCACGCTGGGCCACCACAGTGTGCCATCAGGGAGAAGAACACTGTCACACGGAGAAGGCAACTGGAGATAGCCCCATTTTGCTCAAAATTCATAATAGTGCTATTTACTTCTGTTAGGATATCACACACACATTCTGAGTAAAGTTAGACTACGATATGAAAGATGTTTCTTTACATTAATGCAATTTTGCACTGTGTATTCATATATTCTTATGGATATTCTTATTCATATGCATATTCAATTATGCAAATGTTAGGACTTCTGATTCATTAATATGGAGTCCACAGAGTCTTCTCTTTTTTCACTCTTGGTTTGTCCCCAGAAAAGAAATGTCAGGATGAACCAGAACAAAGCAAAACTCTTGGACTGTTTTAAAACTGGATGAGGACAATCAATAAAAAACATTGGGCAAAATCTTGTGTTGGCCATTGGCACAATAATTGATCTGCTAGATTTTTATTCCTCTATTTTTTTGTTTGTTTGTTTTTTGTCTAAAAATCTTGTTTTATATTATGGAAAAAGGAAGAGCTGTTTAGTTTCTTAACATGAATAATACCACATTTCATTATGCATTTCATTGTTTGATGAAAGAAGTATTAGCATGAGACAATTACTCGCCATATCAGTTCATCTTGTTACCAGAACCAGTAGAGTTTGCAGCCAATCTCAAGGATTGTTACTTCTACAAAGTCCTACAAACATAGTAAACTCTTCAGCTTCATTATAGAAGACTAGAATTGTTGGCTAGTTTTCACTACTTAATTGCTTAGTGTGTATTTCTCCAAAATGAAGTGTTTTCAGCCCTGGGATATAGTTGTGTCTTGTCTCTTCATGGGACTTCTTTTGCGGTAGAACAGGACAGATACTGCACATCCATGTAACTATATATTTACACCAGTGCTGCCTATTTAGATGGCAGCCCAATTAAAATTAATAAAAGGTTCTGTTACTCCTGAACTGATTTTGGTCTGGCGATGCATTACAGATTTTCATTCTTTTATGTGGCAGGCTTTTAACAAATCCTTTGTAGGGTTTGGGATGTTGAGCTGCATCACAGCAGCCCAAAGTCTTTTGTTCTAATAATCTTAAAAATATTTAACATTTCCTATGGGATTATTCCTTCAATCTCAGTATTGTACAAATGTAAATACCATAGATACCACAACAATGCTATGAGGTAGGCTTTTAAATACCAAAGATTGAAAAGCTTAATTACATAATTTAATGTAATACCCTGCAAAATAATTGTAATTTTCCCTCCTCCTCTGTGCAGAAACTGAGTCACAGAAAAATTGAATCTCAAATGTATTAGGGTGTACTTCACGGTGAGTATTTTATGTTTTGAGTGCCTAGTTGAAACAGACAGTTCTAAGGCTCAGAGTGTTCCCAGTGAAGTTGCTGGAGTCACAGATGCTCTTCATCCATAAAAACTCATGCCAAGTATCCAAGGCTGGGCTCCAAAAGGAGATTCACCACCAATAAACATTCTTATAAAATGGAAACCACGCTGCCTGTCCTGGCTGTGCCGTTACATGTCTGTAATGAGGTGGTGATAGTTTTCATAGGATGTAAGAGATGTTACTTCCTTGATCTCCTTTGATCTACATCTTCCTGTGTCCTGTAGATGTCCTCTACACTTGGCAGGATGGTGAATATGTGGTTTCCTTACTTCTGGTAATAGCTCTTTTGGCAGAGCTTGTTGATACTGGAAATGTGTTTTGTAGACTTGCCGAATACATTAGTACACAGTGAGCACATCCCAGCAGCAAATCTTTAAGATGTAATGATGTTTTTCTCCCTTCTGGTGGTTTTACATTTGCAGCAATTACAGCTACCATCCACCTCAAACCCTGATCTGAGTGCTCAGGAAACATTTGTACACCCATAAAAACACAGGAGATAAGAGCATCTTCCCCAGAATGGTTTATCTAAATTTGTCTGTAAGCAAAAAATTAAGAGATAAGTGAGGTGAGGTGTCCTTTGAATCCTTCGGGCTGCAGAACACTCTCCAGTCCCACTGAAATCAGTAGAAGTTGAGGACACTCAAAATGCCATGGCTGTTGTTCTTGCCTCACCCTGTGGCATGTTGCATTAGCCAACATTTCTATCTGCCTACAACACCCGGTCCCCACTGGATCTGTGGTTATTGCTGCTTGATCGGAAGAGCTGCAGGTTTCTCTGTGAAATGAAATGGGAGACCTTGGAGGGCAGTTGAAGTTTTGGAAAACGACTGATGAGAGGGACTGAGTAGGGGCTCCTTTTTGATTGCAGCAAAACTAAAATTTTTCAGTGAGTTAGGATTTTCTCTGAGAGAAATAAATACGTAACACTGCACCATTAAAACCACTACAAATCAAATACATTAAAGCCTGCTTATTTGGCAGGTTTCTTGATGAGTGATTCTATTCTTTTCAAGTTAAGTCTCTTTATATGTAAAAGCCACCAAGAAAGGTTGTTTTCAATGAAGAATGATCATTAAAGAACAGTTATCTAAATTCCTTGTTAATTTATTTAACTATAAGATGTGGGAACTCTTCCACAGATATGCCAGGAGTAGTAGTTTCTTCAAGTAATAGATACCTCCCTGAGTTGTTGGTTTTCTAGTCTTCTGAGTCCAGGGTCTTAGTTATTCTTGAGTTTTAGTCTTACTTTCCATCATCAACACAAAGTTTTGTTTGAAAATGCTGTTTGAGAGGTAAAACGGGACACTGAGAGTTAATGAGTACAAACAGAGTTGTACTAATGCATTTTACCTCAGGTTGAAAGGAAGGACCAGTGGAGGCTGCGTGAACACCAGCGCAAAGCTTTTGATTGGGGAAAAAAAAATCTCTGGTGCAAACATCTCTGGTGGAGCCTTGAAAGCTCATATTGGGAAGATGAGCCAGACCTACCATGAAGAAGCTTTATCATTGTTTGAATGGCTGACAACTTTATGCTTATTAAATGCTGTCTTATCTACTCCCTTTGAGGGACTTGAGTCCCCTCTGAACTAACTGATCATCTGCATAAATCTCTGTATGTGAAGTGAACCAAATTCAGAGGTCACACAGCCCACATATAAATACGTAGCTCTGTTCAGCCTCAGGTAGTTTTTACGTGTTCAAGTCTGTCCTGGATGATGCTGGCATTAGAGAATCACCCATTGTTTGCTGACGTACCTATAGATGCAACAAGAAACACAGATGTTGTAGCTTGAATTTTCTCATTGGTTGTGGATATCTGCTGGTTCTTAAGCAAATAATAAATACAGCTTAAATGACCTGTTTGATCACAATTCAGAACTGCCCTAAGAACGTTACCAAAAATACAGCTGGGGTAGATACACGTGTCAAATAAAAACAGGATGCTCACAAGAGCAATGGTCTGCTGCTGATACTGACTTTCAGTGAAAGATATGAATAATCTTTCTCCTCAAAGGCTGCTGAAAACAATTGTAGTTTGTGTAAAGGCACTGCCAAGAGCCTTATAGAAAGCAGAGTGAGGCTCATGGGAAATATCCCCATTTTGTTTTGCTTCTGCTCCTAATTTTATTCTAACTGCTGGCTTTTAAAGATACTTTTAAAACAGCGAAAAAGAAGAAAAAGCAACCAGTAAAGCTCTTGTGCTGTTTGCCATGAGATAGAGGTAATCATGAGACTCACAGGAGTATTAAAATCGTAACAATAAAGTAATACCGGTGTTGAGGATCATTTCAGAAATATGCGATCAGCCAAGAGGTTAACAAAATATGAACCTTCAGCACTCTCTCCTTGCCACTCTGCCTCCCTGTAAAGGCATCAGAAAGTTCAACTGGTTGATTCATTAAAAGAGTTTTAATAGCCAGGTGGAGCAACTCCCTTTCGTAAATGAGGAGGCGACACACATACTTTTAGTCTGGGGAAATATGATGAAAAAATACATGTTAACTGTAAAGCTGAGATTTTGACCGCTTTTCTTCTGAACTGATCTTTGGTAATTATTCTTGTTTACAGCCTCTGGCCTCTCCTCTTCTCCATCTACCCCAACACAAGTGACCAAGCAGCCCACATTTCCTCTTGAGTCCTATAAGCATGAGCCTGAGAGACTAGAAACACGGATTCACTGTTCTTCACCTCCGGACACAGGGCAGAGATTTTCTCTGCCTCCATCTCAAAGTGCAGCCAAGCCTCCCATCATGACACCAGCTCCCTGTGCTACCTCAAAACCAGTAAGTAAAGCGTGTGTCCAGTTTTCCACTAGGAAATGCACAGGGATGTGTGCTGTTTCTTGTACTGCATCCAGTGGGCTAGAGCTTTTTCGTCCAGGCTGTTGAACAGAATGAGACCAATGTCATGGGCCTTTTACTTCAGACTTGTCTCAGCTTTCCCAGTATTCAGCTGACAAGGCATTAGGAACCCAAAGGTGGTAGCTCCCCTTCTGATTTACCTAAATAGCAGCTAATTTTTGCACTATTCTCAAGTGAGTTTTGCAGTGGCTGCAGGTCCCAGCATACGCTGCTGAGATACCACTTTAGAGAAGGATAAAATTTTTATTTAGGATTGTTTTTTATCTCCCTGAGGAAAAGCTGCTGAGAGAGCTAGCAGCCAAGGAGAGCATATCAAAAGGAAATTCGCAGTGTGAGCTGTGGGGGTTCTGAGCTCCTGCTGCCTCTGGAGTCTGAGATGACTGGGACAGCTGGTGACTAATGGCAATAGTTGCTATCACACCTCCTGCCCCTGCTCAGAGAGTGGAGGAAGAAGGGCAGCACTACCAAAGTATCTATCCAGCCCCCCACGTAGTAGAGGTGTCTTTCATAAGAGTGGTTGCTTCAGCTCCTGGGAATGCATGAGCTCAGCAGTTCCTGGGAATACATGAACTCCAGCCTCTGATATTCTCCGCTGCAACACCTGCGCTGCACACCGTTGTGCCTCCTCCCCTCCCCCTTGGCCAGCCTGAACCTCTAAGGCATCACTCTTCTACTTTTCTTTTCTTCCCTGTCTCTCTTTTCTTTTCTTCCCTGTCTCCCTTTCCTTTCCTTTCCTTGACTTTCCTTGAGTTTCCTTGAGTTTCCTTGAGTTTCCTTGAGTTTCCTTGAGTTTCCTTGAGTTTCCTTGAGTTTCCTTGAGTTTCCTTGAGTTTCCTTGAGTTTCCTTGAGTTTCCTTGAGTTTCCTTGAGTTTCCTTGAGTTTCCTTGAGTTTCCTTGAGTTTCCTTGAGTTTCCTTGAGTTTCCTTGAGTTTCCTTGAGTTTCCTTGAGTTTCCTTGAGTTTCCTTGAGTTTCCTTGAGTTTCCTTGAGTTTCCTTGAGTTTCCTTGAGTTTCCTTGAGTTTCCTTGAGTTTCCTTGAATTTCCTTTCCTTTCCTTTTCCTTTTTCCTCTCCCCTCTCCTCTCCTCTCCCCTCTCCCACCTCCCATCTCCTCTCTCTTTTCTTTTGGTGTTAATTCCCTTCCATTAAGTGTATCTTTCTGTTCAGTGTTCCTCCACCTCATGGCACTAGCAGACTGTGATACTGTGATCTGTCACCACAGTTAACACCCTGCATCTGTCTTTCCCAGCTTTTCTTATTTTTTTTTCCCTCAGAGTATAAAATTGTTGACATTTTCTATATCTAGAAATCTAGACCTGTAAAGCACACAAAGGTTCATGAGGTCTGTTTCCCTGTTGAACGGCTACAAGTTCTGTTTTGTTCCAGTTCTTAGTAACTTATTTAAAAGCAGGAAGTTTCCTCCCACTCGCCCATGGGAAAGCTGTTCAGGATCTGAATACGCTAACACAGCAATCCCAAAACCTTTTTGCTTTTGTGTCAGGTATCTCCACAGCAGCAGCAGCCACTGCGGTTACGCTGGAAGTGTTTAGGCACTGGATCAGTGCTCACATACTACTTTCAATTCCAGTAAAACATGTGCCCNNNNTCAATTCCAGTAAAACATGTGCCCTGTTTTGGGAACTCCTTCTGTAGTGGTTAGGAAGTCTCTGATTTTCAACCTACTGTTTTTCATGGACTGGTTATGACCATTTGCTCCTATAATTAGTAGCCATTTTCACTAAAAGTTTGTTACGTCCTGTTGTACCTGTAGCCAACCTTTGTTTTTCTAGATTAAGCAAGTGAAACTCTCCCTACAAAATACAGACTTTCTGTTCTGCTGCTATGCAAAAGTAAATAATTCAAGTATTAAATAATATAAATCCTCCATTTATAGACAGGGAACTCCAGCAGTAACTTTTATCCAGCCTTTCCGTGTAAGAAGGAGTCTTGGGTACATAAATTATGAAACTCAGAGGCTCAAAAATATTTTTAGTAGCTTTCAGTCAATCATGTTATTTGCATATGAATGTGTTTATCTGTGTTATGCAGCTACAGAGGAGTCCTTTGTACCTGTTAGAATAGAAACTGGGAAGCAACGTAATCTTAGCACATTCCATTGACTCGAAAGTTTGTTTTGTTTTTAATTATTTGCTGCTTCGGACAATATGAAGTTGAGTAGAAGATGCCAGAATAAAGAAACAGAATTCTCTGCAACTGTTTATCAACTGTTGTATTTGTATATATGTGCAAGAGAGAGCCTGGGTGGAAACTCAATATGTTGGACTCAGTTACCTCCTGTTCAGAACATACACAAATACATAGGATGTATAGAGCCTGCTTATATTTGTTTGGTACCCTCTGTACTCGTTGATATCTGAGAACAGTGAGCGTGTAGGGCTGCCAGTGAGTCACTGGGTTTTTAGTTTACTTGGGCACAAATGTCAGCAGCTACAGATCTGTGAGGAACAAAGCTCTGAATGTTTGATTTTTCAGCAGATACCAGAGAGAGAGATTTGCTATGCTCTTGTAGTAGGAGAAACTGTTAGAGCAGAGAAAGGCTAAGTTGCTGCAGAAGGGCAAGACCCTGAAGCTGATGGGTATTCCCTCAGGGCTGTTGTGTCTTTCAGTCCCTGTAAGTTATTTACCTACCATTCCTTTACAGCTATGACAGCAGTAGACCAGCATTCTTGATTTGAGTATGCTATTTCAAAGATTTCATTTATTCTGAGCTGTGTGTTAATAAATACACGTTTTCACAATGCACATGCTATACACAAATCTGTCAAAGGCAAACTCAATTTTTTGTTAGCTTAGTTCACCGTTTGTTGGCATAACAATCCCAATTATCATAAAAACACACTATAAACTATATAATAAATGGTTTTCATAGTGGCCGTGCTGTTAGATGATCAGTTTAATGACAGGGAAGCTTCTACGTTGACATCTGAAATGAGAAGTTGACTCTTATCTACTGGGCTCTGTCAACTTAAATCTCATTCACTTATTACTTGTTGTTTAGCCTGTGATGATAACGTGCGAGATCCCAGAAGTATTAGCAATGATTCATGATTGCTACATGTATTGCAGTAGCAAAGAGGAACCAGTGGACCCAGACTCAGACTTAATACTATAAAAAAACAGAGGACAGCAGATAACTACAGGAAGGTGAAGTATCAGGACTTGGAACTAATAGTGACCCATTTTTATAATTAACTGCATTTGAAGCTGATTGCATGCTTGGTTTTTATATGCCTGAGTCTGTGGCACAGAATGGTTAAATCTGTTCAGGAAGAGGGAAGGCATGGAGGAAAGAATACAAATATTTCCCAGCAGATGCAATCAAACTCTTTCATGCTTTAGGTGCACTTAGAACAGTGCGTATCTTGATGTGATTTTTAAGCATTAGATTCTGGGTAGGAGAATGAAAAGTGGGAGACAGTTCCTGACAAAAAGGGAGATCTTCCTTCAGCAAGTATCATCTCAACACAGTATACAAACCTAAGCAATTAACCTCACGCTAAATGGATGTCTGTGATAATCACCAAGGTCTGGATTTATCCCACCTAACTTTAGAAACCAATCTGAGCAGCTTAAGTTGGCAGTATAGTAGCTCTACTTGTCTCTGTATCCCACAGAGAGGCATTTACAGGGAATGAAACAGATCTTCAGTGGGCTGAACAGCCTTTTATGCTGATTATAAAGGGAGTGACTCTGGGTGTTGCATCTCTAACGGAGGCATTTCTATTAGCTGCCCAAAGCTAGATGGGATCAGGCTGTGACACACCGTTGCAGCAGCTCTTACAGGCTCTGCTCTGGCTGGGTAAGTGATCCTAGTGGTTGAGTTAGAAGGTTATGGGAACTCCAGCTGATAAGAGATCAAAACTGTACCGAAAGATTACTGTGCACTGCGTTAAATGGGAAAGGGGCAATTGGATTTTTTACAGAGGAGTTCACGACTCTGTACTTTGGCCTTGTGTTGTTAGGACTGTGTAACCTTCAGGCAGTTAAGTGGTAAATGATAACTCTTCTCTACTGTGACATTACTAACCACGAAAGGA
>WEIS01093991.1:0-31800 GCA_013389965.1 Todus mexicanus
CAGCCCTGACCCCCAGGCCCTGTTCCTGCCCTCGCCCCCACCCCGTATCCCTGCCTTGTTCTCGTAGCCCTGCCACTCAACTCCTGTCCCTCTTTTGATCCCCACCCCATATCCTGGCCCCAAACCCTACCCGCTCCCCAGCTCTGAGCCCTCCCTGCTGTCCCAGCTCTGTCCCCCACCCTGCTGGCACGCAACCCCCAGAGCACCTGGAGAACGTGGCACGTTGCAGACCCCATAACTCTCAGTGAGTGACGGGGTGATGCCAGCAGTGACAGCCCTTGAGGGCAAGGGAGTTATATGGCATCCCTGGGCACTCAGTGCACCCAGCTTCCATGGCTCGTAAAACGTGTGTCCGGTGCTCGCAGGTGCTGGATGCTGTTTCTCGTGGCTACTTTCTGCCCTTGGTGCCCCCTCCATCCTTCACGCCACCTGTGGGGCTCTGCGTGCTGCCCACTGTAGGGCTCTGGGGTGGCCCCTGGCATGCTGCCGGTGACCAGCTTCTGTCCTTTGCACATTTTGGGGTGGTCACCCCGGCCACCTGCTTTCTGGTCTGAGCACACCATGGGACTCTGGGCCTTGCTTTCCAGGCTGCTCTTGTCCACTGAGTAACTGCTTTGGGTTATTTTACCTTCATTTTTCCAAACTGGGTCTCGCTTTGTTTCCTGCCTACATTTCTTGGATCCTTTGAATGATTTCTCTGCTTTTGACAGTGTTTGCAACTCCTCTCTACTCAGTATAATTTGCAAATTTAGTTACAATTCACTATTCAAGTGAGTATTTTGGAGATGGTATAAAACGATACTCTGAAGTTCAGCTAAATTGCATCTTGCTTGCCATATCCAAAAGCTTTGCCCAGCAATTCTTCCAAAATAACTCCCGTCGAGCCAACCAACGTCCTTCATCCCTGAGCCCATCGCAGTGGCTGCGCAGGCTCCTTCCTCTGCCTGTTATGTTCTCCGCTAGGGACTGGCACAGGGGTTATCCTGCACCCAGCTCCAGTTTTTGTTGTCCTTTCTCACACAGAAAATCAGCGCCAGGGCCCTGCTTTCTTCCCAGCACTGTGTGTGTGTCAGCAGGTTAATTGGTTTGTCTCGGCACAGGCCGCGCCGGCCAGGTGACCGTCTCTATGTGGAGATGCTGTTTTTGCTTTCCCTGCAGCAGTTTTTGTGAGGCTTCCGCCTCATTTGCATTTTTTCTGGTTAAAAACAGTAATTTTGCCCTTTTGAGTCATCTTTATTTTTGAGCCGTCATTAATTTTCTCTCCCTCCTTGTTTATTAATAGGCCTTTTCACTTTTGTGCTGATTCTGCCTGGGTATATTTGTAAAGTCCTTTGTATTCCCTTTAGTGCTCTGGCTGTTAACTCCTGCTGGTTTGTCGTCCCTTTCCCCCCCTGCAGCTGTGAGGGGACACTGTTGACTTACAAATCCTCCTCCTGTCTGCAACTTTCGCCTTCTCTTGTTCCAGGTATCTCCTGAGAGCATCTGTTCCAGGTATCTCTTAAGAGCATCGCAAATGAAAGGCACGATTGAAATCTCTCTCTTTTCTCAGTGCCTTTGGTGCCTCCTTGCATAGCCAGTGTTTGCTCTGGCTGCTGGAGAGCATTTTTGTCCTGGCAGCAGGGGACAGGGACGTCTTACAGCCCACGGGGCTGCGGGCAGGCATTGCCAACAACACGGCTCTTCACTCGCTCCGTGATGTGATGTGCTTTGCCTTGTGCCAGTGGCTCTGTCTTTCCCCGCCAGGTATCCAGGTCCTTCCCTGGCCCCGTTGCTTGTTGTGTGAGCTGCGCAGGCTGGGCTAGAGCTCTGCTGAGAGCAGGAGAGGTGCAGGGTAGAAAAACCTCTCGACAAGCCTTACCCAGGCTGCCGGGCGCTGGTGTTGTGCAGTCGGCGAGTGTGCCATAGCACGTGCCTGGCATGGGATGAGCCCTGTGAGCGGCACATTTCCCACTGGGGCTGTTTAGAATCTCCTTGTACCTGCCTTTTTATTAGTCTTGTTATTATATGTTTCCCCACCCCCCACCCCCCCCAAGGAGCCCAATCAGCGGCAGGCTGTAAGGAGTGACATTGTGGGTGCGCGAGCTGCATGCCAAGGCTGTGCGTGGTTCCCCAATGCTCCCGGTCCCCTGGTGCTGCCACCCCCGTTCACTGTCAAGGCTTTAAGGTTATCTGCTCTATTGATGGGAGTATGGATTGAGTGGAATTAGAAACCTCGAAGGCTAAAAATACAGCTCCCTGCCAGGAAATGCGGCAGCCTGCTGGGAGGGCACTGGGTGGCACCGAAACTTTTCCGGGAACTGGCATGCTCCGTGTGAGCCCTGCAGCCCAGCATCCGTGCCCGTCCCTGGGTTCCCCGAGCAGGACCATGGCTGGCATCTCTGCCCACAGTGGGAGAAGACGGTAGGAGCCCTGGCTTTGCCATCAGAGCTGTGCTGCAGGTGTCATCACCCTCTGGGCAGGGAGGCAGATGATGGAGGAATTTGGCGATGTGCTGTGCAACGTGAAGCAGGGTCTGCGGTGTGGCCAGCCCTGTCTTGCTGTTCTTCATGGGGTCCTTCCCTGAAAAGGAGGGGGAGAGAAACTGGGCAGAAAATGCTGCCTAGCTGTGCTGCAGATGGTTGCTAGAGAAGAAACGTTGGCTGGCCCATCACCCGGGCAGCTGCTCTGAGAGCTCACAAACTCATGCCGTGAACACATGCGCTCCATGAGCAGCGTGTTTCTGCGGACAGTGNAGCCCCGCTGCTCCCGCCCCGTGGGACATCAGACGGTAACCGGCACCCTACAGCAGCCCCGCAGGGACACCCGGCAGCGGGGGCCGCTCTCGCTCCTGCAGCTCCCCCGCCACGCAGCGCCCTGCCCTGGCCGCCCTTCCCCGGCTGCTGCGGGGGCACCGGGGCTGCCCGAGGCGGGCCCGGCGCCGGGGGGGCGCCGAGGACCGGGGGGNCCCCAGCAGCGCGTGGCAGGCAGAGGCAAAGTTGTGCGAGGAGAGGATGCTCCCGGCACCAGCCGTCTGACTAATGCCGCACCATCTGCTTTGGAGGGTGAGGCAAGGTGAACGGCAAGCTTTCGAGGAGCCCATAAATCGTGCGTGCGAGCGAAGACTTTTCTTGGAGGTGACTCGGGATGTGCGTGGAGCAGTGCTGCTACTGGCTACTCCCAGTGCTGGGAATTCTCAGGAAGAAGAGCATGAGGGGGATCAGTGATCCCCTCAAGGCGTTCAGTAACGTCTCGTGGGCTGAGACTGGGATTTGTTAGGAAAAGTCCTTTAGCAGAACGTGTTTTGGTGCAGTTGGAAGCTTTGCATGGTTGGAAATGGTGCTGCCAGGGGAGGCTCTAAGTGCCCCCTCCCCTCTGCACCTGGGCTGCCGCTTGGTGAGAAAATGTATAATGCCTCGATGTTGAAAAATGACTAATCCAGACCTTGGAGGGTTTGTAGGATACGTTCTTTTCTTGCGGTCGATAAAGATAAAGGGGATCGTTCTGCCAGCAAAATTAGTGTATCAAACAGGGCAAAAAAAATGACAAGAGCTGCGGAGACAGAAAAATGGTTGGGGCAGCCCCGGGATGGTGCCCAGCATCTCTGTGGTGCCCGTGCCTGCGCCTCTTGCTGCGGAGATGGGCAGGAGCATGGTGCGCTTCTGCCCACCTCTGCAGTGTGAGACACCATGGCGATGCTGGGGAGCGCTGCCCTGCCTGGGCTTGCCGGTGGTTTCCAGAGAGCCACGAGGGACCCATCCATCACGCCAAGGCAGCTGTCCATCTGGCCGTCAGGAGGAGCGGATGATGCCGTGCAGCACGGGCAGCCCCAGCCACTTTCCAGCCGGCGGTTGGCCTCCCCTCGCCTTCCCGGCACCGCCGCCGGCTGTCAGTGAGGGGACGTGGGGAGCGTTCGCGCCTCGGTCGGGGGCTGCATGGAGAGGAGGCTAATGTACCGGAGGTGCCTCGGAAATGAGAACCTTGGATGGGTTCCTGGCCCTATTGATCCGCCGGCAGTTTATGCATCCTGACATTCATAATCTCGGTCGGCGCTGATGGTCCAGATTAATGGGCCCGGGGGCTGTCCATCCGTCACTTCACATTAATTACTGAAGAGGTGTTTTTCCAGTGATTTACCTGACAGTGGCCTGTGATGAATCCCCCTAAACAGAGTGGGCAGTGATTAATCACGGGGCCCCGGCCCAGCCCCACTCTGCCTTCCCCTCAACCGCAGCACAGCCCCCCACACCATCCGTCTCCATAAACCCTGCCTGATGCATATTTATGGGGGCAGGGGGGCCTGGCAGCTCGCAGTGTGCCTGCTGCTGCCAAAGATGATGAAAAATAAATCTCTGCTGGGACAGGGCAGCAGGTGAGCGGGGCTGCGGTGTGCTGGGGTGGCAGCCGTTGTCCCATGCTGGAGTGTCCCCATGCTGAGGTTTGGTTTCTGGTGCTCCAAGGCTGCCATGGGCTTCTCTGTGTATTGTGATGCATGAGTGGTGCAAGGGCTCTGTGTCCTCCTTTGCCTGTGGCCACTGGCCTTTGGGGCTGAGGAGTCCCAGGCAGCAGCTGTCAGAGTGCAGCAGGCACCCTGGTGATGCCAGCAGGATTTTCCTGCTTCCCCCGAGGCTGGTACACCCCAAAGCAGGCTGTGGGGCTGCACGGTGCTCCAGGCACCAAACTCTGTCTGCACAGCCACTACTGTGGGGACAGTGTTGGAGCTCTGCTATCCATCGCTGTGTGCCAGCTGCTGTGGGAGCGAGGGTGGGTGCCAGGCTGGGACCCCGACCCGCTGACCAGGGCAGGGGCTGCCCACTGTGTGCCTGGCTACAGGGCTGATGGGATGTGGGCAGGGCAGTGACACTGTCTCCTTGGCAGGCAGCGGTGGCACCATGCAGCAGGAGGCAGAGGGGGGACGACCGCGCCGCAGGAAGCCCGACATGGCCCTCTACGTGCCCAAAGCACGGCGGGAGAGAGCGGCGCAAGCGGCGGCTGAGATGCTGGCGAGACACCACCAGGAGTCCGAGAACCACCGCGGGGCGCAGGACACTTGCCAGGGCAGCAACGAGGGGCAGAGGCGAAGCCCCCATGCCAGGACACAGGCAGGCAGAGTGGTGAGGAAGGAGAGCAAGGTGGACGCCAGCCCAAAGGAGCTGCGAGCAGCTTCTGCTGGGCACTGCCGAAGGCTGGGAGGCAGCTGCCCCACTGCACCAGACAGCCGAGGGTCATCACCCAGTGTATGGGGGCTGTGCCCAGATCCAGCTGGTGCCCAGCCCTGCGACAGACAGGACAAAGAATCCCGTGATGAAGATCTCAGGGAGCTCAGCCATGGCTGCCGGATGATGAGGACTGAGCTTGACCCTCCAGCCCCACCGAGCGCCCAGCCTGGAGCCTCAGAGGCTACTACTGAGCCCACGTGTGACCCTGCTAGCCCAGCACTGCCTGCTAGCCCAAACCTGGCGTGTCAGACAGGGCTGAGCAGTGTGTCAGCGCATCTCGGGGACAGCACCCCGGATCCAGCTGGGGACCTCTCCCAGCACCCAGAAGAGAGTGTTCTGCAGCTGGCTGAGCCGGGCAGCCAGGGCAGTATATCTGGGCTGGCATGGGAGGTTGCAGGTCCAAAAGCCCAGGAGGAGAGGGAGTGTGGGGGGTCTCTCGTGGCAGGGCAGAACAAGAGCTGTGCTGCTGGGGTGCCAGAGGAGGAGGAGAGCTGGGGAGGCACAGCTGAGCCTGCCAGGGAATGTGCCTTGGATGCACCAGGAGGAGCCACCTGTGAACCCGGGTGCCTGAGGGGTGGTGCGGGTGATGCACCAGTGCTCCCAGGGGAGAGCATCCCAGGGCAGGGCATTGTCAGCCTACTCCAGCTCCCACCCAGCAAGGAGGAGAACACTGCCGGTGCTGGGCATCCCAGTGAGGAGAGTGACCCAGTGTCTCTTACAGAGGGAGCAGGCAGCATCTTTGCTTGCACAGATGGCAGCGCTGGGGGTGAGAGCGGCACGCTGGCTGCTGGTGAGGAGCTGGCGAGCAGCACGTGGGACGGTGCGCGCCTGGAGAGCCGCGAGGCCCCCTTGCCCCTGGAGCTGCTGTGCCGCGGTGTGGAGGGACTCTTGCCCACAGCCAGGGCCCAGGAGCTGGTGGAGGCAGACAAGGACATGGGCACACCACGGCAGCACCAGTGTGGCCAGGAGGCTGAGGAGGAAGAGAGAGATCTCTGCAGCGGCTCCCCAAAGGCAGAGCAGACCAGTGCTGGGACACCGAGTCAGCCCAGCCCGGGCACCGAGGAGAGCTGGGACTCACTGTTCAACGATGATGGGGACTGCCTGGACCCACGTCTGCTGGAGGAGGTATGTCCTGCGAGCCTTGGGGTTTTGTAGGGACAGTGGCTGCTGCCTGCTGGGTTGTGGGGACAGGGGTCTGCGGGGGTCGGCTGTGCCCCTGTCCTCCAGGGTGGGTGCGTGGCGGGGCAGGCTGCACCCGGGGCATGCAGCCAGCCTGGCTGTGCTGCCTGCTGCTGTCACCTCATCTGTTCTCGAGGGCACGAGCTGCCTGTTGTGCCAAAACAACTGGGACCTCCACCTTCGCATCCCGCGGTACTGGTGAAGGCTGAGGGAGATCTTCCCTCTATAGTGCATAATGTGCAGCTGGTAGAAACTGCTCTGGTACTGTAAATCACAACTGTACTCTCGTGAAACCAGAGCTGGTGATAAAGAAGTGGGCTGAGACATATGGGCTCCCATTGAAATAGCGATGGGAAGTTTCCTTGAAACTTCAGCTTCTTAATCAGCTGTGGCTCATTACCATCCCCTCCCGCATGTGTACTGCTACTGAATTTACTACAATTAGCTGCTTAGTGCCAGGACCCACGCCGTTTCCCTGCCATTCACGAGGAAAGCTCAGCTTCTGCAACAAGGCTGGGTATCCCTTATTGCATATTAAATCAGTAGCGTCAAACCAGTAGTTTTCCAAATGACTTTAATGTGCCAAAAGTAACAAACAGTGCTAATATTGTTACAGCCGGCATCTATCCACCCTGGGCTGGAAGTGGGGTGTGAAGTGTGGATGGTGCCTGATAAGGGCATGTGTGAAAGGATGAGAATAAGTCAAGAGCATCCTTACTGAGGGGCACCACCTTGTCCACAGGGCTGTGCTCTGGCTGGTGTACTCTTGCCAGGCCCGGCATGGGGCTGGAACGGGGTGTGGAGGACACAGGACTTGCCTCTGAGGCTGCTCAGAGGGAGACGTGAAAGAACTTCGGGTGCCCCATCCCTGCCTGGCTGTGCCTCCCTCAGCTGCAGCCCCCCACCCTCCAGCCAGGAGGATGTGGTGAGCGCCGATGTGAGGGGTGTGGTGCTGCTGCTGCGATGGGAGCTGGCACACGTCGCGCTGGCTTTCTGTGGGCTGGCATGGGGTGCGTGACTTCATCTTCAGGCACAGCAGAGTGGCTGCTGGATGTGGCCCTGCTGAGGAGGCAGGTTAGAGAGGGCCCGTGATATGGTGCAGCCGTAGCATGCTGCAGGCGAGGTCGTGCCGTGCAGCACCGGTGCCAATTGTGAACAGCTCTGGAGCATCCACGTTACCTCCCCTGTGAACAGGCTCTGAGCGAAGTTTGAGCTCTCCAGGGAGCTTTCCAAAATGGGTGAATAAGAACCTGAAACAGGGATTTATCGATTAAAAGTTGCCATCTTCATCCCCATGCATATTCCGATGCTGAGCCTGGCGCTTCCTGAGCCCTTTGAGCTCTCAGCAGGCGGACACAGCTGCCTGGGGAGGGCACAGGCTCTTGGGGAGAGGGAGCTGTTAATTAACAAAAAGGACAAGAAAATTAGTAACGTTCTTCCTTGTAACTGAATCCTTATGCACTGCAGATAGCCGCCAGAGAACAAGATTTATGACGTTCTGCGTGGAGGAGAGATTTCTGATAGGGGACGGCTCTTTAATCTAGCAGGAAAAAACACCGTAGTGAGATCCATTGGTTGGAAGCTGAAGCCAGACAAATGCAGAGTAGAAATCAGTTTGAACACACAGGGTAATTAAGCATGGCAACCATTTCCTTGCAAGTTCGGTGGACTCTCCATCAGCTGGCAGGGTGTGCTGCGGGCTGCCAGTGCGTGCGTGCTGGTGCACACCTCCCCTCCAGCTCTGGAGATACCCTCCCAGCAAGTGAGCAGAAGTGTAAGCAAGAGGCCACAGACCCCTCTAATGTGCTCCAGGGAGGGTGCATCTTTACAGAGCAGCGAGGCATGATGGACAGGCTTCGTTTCCTGGCTCTGCCGTCTGTCTATCCATCAGCAGACCCCAGTGCCAGGTGCCTGCCAGGGACTGTAGGGACCGTACCCCAGCTCCTGCTCCCTGCCCTGCCCCACAGCTGGGGTGCTGTGGGCACCCTGTGTGCCCAGGCTGGCAGCACAGGGAGACCTGTTGAACCATGCCTGCCACGCGGCTGAGCCCGGCTGCCAGACGGCTCCCATCCTTGCTGCCTTGACACACTTGGTGATTTGTGAAGGTCAAGGACTGCTCCGGCACTCTGCGCTCCTGCTCTCTAATCATCTTCCTGGCGCCTGGCACTACCCGAGTGCTCTGCTCCCTCAAGCGGCACCACAGAGCTTCATTCTGCACGGGGACGGCTCCTCTGCCTGTCCTGAGCAGGCAGGGGGTGCTGGATGAATGCACTGCCCTGCATCGGGTGCGCTCGGTTAGTGGATGATGGTGGTGGGGCAGGTGGCTCTGCCAGCAGTGCTAGCCTGTCCTGTGAGCTCCATAATTCAGCTCTACCCTCCGCCGGCATCCAGCCGCCCTGGCAGCACCCCCTCACCTGCCATGAATCCATCTTCCCCATAAAATTGTCGAAATGAGCACTTTTTTATTGACTGAGCTGGCTGGGATTTATGGTCTCTAACCTTCCAGCCGTGGTGTGCTCTGCTACGAGCGCTTGGGGGATCGGGCTGAGAACCCGTCTGAGTTATGTACCTGCTCCCTGGCACCATGCTGGCCCCACGCTCCAGGGAGGATGTGGGAGCTGCTGGTGGCTTCAGGCTGCTTCTGGCCTGGTGTCTCAGCCAAAGAAGAGCCGTGAATCCCCTCGGCTGCCAATGTGGCACCGTTTGGAAAGCAGAGGTGCAGCAGTCGGTGCCCGCCAGCTCTGATGCTGTGAGATGGAGGGGAGCAAAGAGCGGCTGCACTCCCATGTCATGGCAGTGGGAGACTGCTGCTGTGTTTTATAATGAAGGTTGAAAAATGGGAGGGGTAGAAAAGTGCTACAGCCATCATCTTTTAGGGCTGGAGAAAGTGCCCCGCTGTGAGATACTAAACGTGCACAACCTGTTTAGCTTATCAAGAAGAAGATTGAGAAGGGACTTGATTAACGTGAGTAAGTGCCATCACGGGGAGGGAACTGAGGGCTCTTTAATCCGGCAGAGAGGCAGAACAAGAACCACTGGCTGCAAAGTGAAGCCAGACAAATTCAAATGAGAAATAAGGCATAAATCTGTAGCTGCACAGGTGATTAACCACCAGAACCTGCTCCTCTGGGAAGCGCTGGCTTTTCCATCTTGGCATCTGGGGTGGTGCTGGGCTACTCTGATGCATATGCTGCAGCCAGGACATGCTGAGTCCACGGCTCCCATGCAGTGGGCAGATGTCAGTCTTTCCTCCTGGCCTTGCCGTCCTGCTCCTTGTTGTTCCCCAAATGTATTTTGGGTCAGCACATCACTGTGGAAAGAGGGATGTGCTCGGGGGTGCACACGATCTCACCAATGCCGTTTCTATGCATCCCCAGCAGGACCACAGAGCAGGAAAGTAGAGGGATGATGGTAATGGGGAACGCAAGTGCGTGGTGTGAGAGTCCTGGTTGATAACTCCTAATATCTCAACACCAACAACCCATCTGCAGTGCTGGGGTGGGGTGCGGGAGCCGGGCTACTTCCCAGGAAGCAGTTGCCATGGTTCGGGAGCTAGTGTGGGGTGGGTGTGCACAGGTTGCTCAGTGCTGTGCCTCTCTCACCCCTGCAGCTCTCAGGGGGTGAGAAGCGCCGGAAGAGCTGCCAGTCACCTCGCTTTGACTACTATGGGGCTGAGCCTGCTGCACCGGACCTCAGTGATGCTGAGCTGCCCCACGTCATCGAGATCTATGATTTCCCCTCGGATTTCCGCACTGAGGACCTGCTGCGTGTCTTCTGCAGCTATCAGTGAGTCTGCTAGCAGTGCCCCATCCCTGGCGCTGGTGTCCCCTGCCTGGGCTCTGCTCCAGACCCCTGCCCACCTGGTACTGATGTCTTGTTGAGCTTTCCTCTCTCTCTGACAGGAAAAAAGGCTTTGATATTAAGTGGGTGGATGACACACATGCCCTGGGCATCTTCTCCAGTCCCATAACAGGTACTGCTCCTGATTTGGCTGGGGGTGGGAAGAGGGGAGGCATACCTGCCTCTCCTGCAGCCAGATCCTGGGTCTGGCCCGACATGTGGACAGGGCTGCTCTCTCCCTGCAGCGTGCGATGCCCTCAGCACCAAGCACCTGATGGTGAAGACACGGCCACTCTCCCAGGGCACCCGTGCCTCTAAAGCCAAAGCCAGGGCGTATGCCGGTGAGTGATGCTGCCCCGTGCCAGCCTGTGCTGTGGTGCTTGTGCTGCAGCATCTTCGTCCTGATAATTGGGGAGAGATGGAGCAGCCAACACAGCTCTGCAGCTCTGTTGCTCCCAGGGTGGCCCTGCTGATGTCCCCCATCTCTACTCACCCAGATTACCTGCAACCTGCCAAGGACCGCCCTGAAACATCGGCTGCCCTGGCCAGGAGGCTGGTGATCGGTGCCCTGGGGGTACGTAGCAACCAGACGCCAGCCCAGCGAGATGCCGAGCGGAGGAAGCTGCAAGAAGCCCGGGGTGAGATTTGGATGCCCAGAAGGGCTGCAGTATGTGGGGACCCTCCTTATGGATGCCCCTACTCACAGGGTGCTGGGTGGGAGAGGGGTGCACCAGGGTAGGCTTTGGCCACCTCTTCGGGGAAGTGGATGGCTGTGATGTGATGGAGACGTGGGGTTGACCCTCCTTTTGTCTCTGCAGAGAAGAAGCGCTTGGAGAACAAGCAGCGAGAGGATGCCTGGGAGGGCCGGGATTGAGCCAGGAGGCTGCACCTTCAGCCCCACTGGAAACCTCCCTGGGGTGCCTGGGCTCCTCTCTGCAGGCAAGCAGGGCACCCTGTGTCTCAGAGCTGGGACAGATCCTGCACTGCATCCAAAAGCACAGGGATGCTCCACCGAAAGAGCTGAGCAAGATGCGTGCAGGCTGGTTGGTGCTATGTGGGTGCTGTCACCATCAGGCAGCACTGCCCATCCTGCCCAGGGCAGGACCCCCAGTGCTGCTCGCTGCAGCGGGAGCAGCCGGTGGGATGTGGGGGGCTTGGCAGCAACATGTGGGGCTGTGTGGGACGGCCCTGGCCACCTGGCAGGGCCTTGTGAGCAGGAGTTCCTTTGTTTTGCTAATAAATACCATTTATTTTATTGTGCCTGGGCTGGCTGTGGCTCTCCGTGCTCCTGCCTGCCGGGGCTCCTGTGTGCCGGGGGGTTGCCACGTATGGCCCCCGTCGCTGTGGCAATGTCCCCCCCTCCCAGGTGGTTGGTGTCCCTGGAGGGTGGGTGGGGGTGCAGGCAGGAGGGGTCGGGCAGGGCAGTGGGCAGGAATGTGCTGGCAGGGACCCTGTTTACTTCGGCGGAGCAGCTGCGGCCCCGAACAGCGGGGCCCTTGTCGGTGCGCGGGCAGGGCCACGTTCCGGGCCCCGCGTGGGGCTCTGATGTGGCTGCGCTGCCGACCCTGGCGAGCTGGGGGCTTCCTGCCCTGCCCCGGCCGGGTGGGCGGCTCAGACTTGTCTTTGGCTCCGCTGCTTTGCATCGTCTCTCAGCACCCAGAAACCAGCCCTGTGTACCCCAGTACTCCCACGTATAGCCCCCCAAACTCTCGAGGCTATGGTTTCTGGGGCTCCCGTTCCCTTCACAGCCGGTAATGATGCGCATGGTGCATTTCTGCCACCTCTGCCAGTGATTTGTGTGGTTTTGGTCGTGGCTGCCTTGCCCCAGCCTGCTCTGAAGGGCTTGTGTGGCTGCCCTGTGTCCCCTGGCTGTCCCCCAGCTCGGCGGCAGTGGAGCTGGTCACGACCCCGCGGCGGTGGCTGCCTTCCCCCGCGCCGGCCGTGCTGCCAGCTGGGAGCCGTCTTGGCCGCCGCTCGGGGCTCAGCCAGTGGAAACTTCAGGGCGCGAAGCTGGTCTCATGCGGAAAGCATCTTCCCCACCGTCCGGCATCCCTTGAACCCCAACCACAGCAGAGCGAGCCTCTGCTGGCACACACCTCACTGCGGTCCCTGGTCTTGGGCCACCCCAGCACGTCACCGCCATCCCCAGCAGCTCCTCCACGTGTGGGGACTGTCACATGTGGGCACAACCCAGCCGGTCCCAGCTGTGCAGGGATGATGCAGGTGCTGGCAGTGCCCTGCCCCGTTGTCTACCGACAAGCCAGGAATGGGCAGGGGTGTGCAGGAAGGGGTGATACTGCCTGGTAGCTGGCTTGCTGGCAGTATAAAGTGTGGGTCGGTGGTGAATATTCCCATTTATCTCCTTAAAAAAAAAAAATTGCTGGAAACCACAGGAGGAAAGAAACACAGCGAGCAAGGGCAGAGTGTTCTCTGTGTCCCCACCCTCTGCCCAGGAGCAACAGCTTCAAGGGACATCGTGGCCCCATCCCTGCTCGAGGGGCTGGAAAGCTGCCAGAGCAGTCTGGGAAAGCCCGGCATGGCAGCTGCAGCCGCAGCGGCCGGTGGGCTGGCTGCTGGCCTGAGCTACTACAGAGCTGGCCTCGTTCCTTTGTGCGCACAGGGTCAACCAGTTCAGGGCCACAGTGCCCTGGCCTGTGGGGACTGCTGGTGGCAAGTTGGAGCTGCTTGGCACTGGCCACATGCAGGCAGCCAGGGGGCTGGTGGCCCAGTGCTTGGCCAGGGGGACATTGCCTAGACCAGGGTTGTTCCTGGCTGGGGAGCAGCTTTGCAATGCTATTAGGGAAAAGCGCAGCAGAAGGAGCAGGGGATGGTGGGGTTGATAAGCAGAGGTACCTCCTCTCCCATAGCACAGCACCCATATCCCATAGCACAGCACCCATATCCCATTGCACAGCACCTTTATTGAGGACAGGACTAGTGCACGGGTTGGCAGTGGCTGGGGCCTGTCCTGAGCCTGCTGGGGCAGGGAGAGCTGGGTGGGCAGGCTGAGGTAGTCATCCTGGGGGTCACCGGAGCCACGGAGGTGGGGGCTGCTGCAGTACCTGGGCCCCTCCTGCAGGTCCTGATAGTGATGCTGGGCTGAGCACCCCTCGGTGCTCCCCACCAGCCCTGCTGCTCATCTCCATCCTCTGCAGCATCATCAATAAATACATGAGTCTTAGAGTCCCTGAGCTCAGTCCAGTGCTGCAGGGGTGCAGGGGCCAGGGAGTGCGAGCCGTGCTGCCCCACGGTGCTGCCGGGAGCATGCCGATGCCAGGACGGTCACACGAGGTTGTTGGCCAGGCGCTCCTGTCGCTCCAGATCGCTCACCACGTCGGCACCGTAGGCATCACCTGGGGAGAACAACGGTGTGGTTGGGAACATGTGAGCTGTGGCACCCCTAGTCCCATCACTTGCCCCAGCCCTGCCCGCTCTGCCCCCTCTGCTCCCATCCCTCCGTACTTGTGTGGCAGCCGTGCATCCAGATGCGCTGCCCATCGTACTTGCACTGGCACCGCATAACATTGTTGGAGAAGTCTGACTCAGCCACCTCGTGCTTGGGGTTCACGACCACCTGGAGAGGACAAGGGGCAGGGCTGGGAGCACTGGTGGCCTCCTCACAAAGTGCTGTCGTGCCTTGCCCAAGCAGGGCTGTGGCATGCACTGCAGGGTGCAGAGGATCACCCTGATGTGCAGGGTGAGGTGTGCTGGTGGTGCCCATGAATGACACCTGAGCTCTGACGGCTCGGTGCCTGCTCTGCCCCTCCGTCCCTGTACCTGGAAGGTGTAGCTGCCTGGTGGCACGTCGGTGATGTCGATCCACTGGCAGTCGATGTCATGGCGGTAGGTGTCCCAGCACCCCACGCTCACCCCCTGCTCCCCAAAGTTGGCACAGGCAAAGCGTCTCTGCAGACCTGTGGGGCAGGGAGATGCGGGAGGGCGTGGGCAGAGCATCCCCTGGGGAGCAGGACGCAGGGGTCACTGGCAGCTCTGCAGCTGGCTCCTACCCTCAGGGCAGTTGGTGTCCTCCAGGCAGAAGCTGGCCTTGTGCCCTTCGGCCACCTTGGAGCCGTTGAGTGTCAGCAGGTCATAGTGGGTGAAGACCTCGATGCTGTGAAAGTGCCTGTGGGGACAAGGACTGAGCGTGGGGCCCAGTGCCGGGCCGGGGAGCATGTGGCCAGCCCAGACGCCCCAGGGAACAGGCAGCACCCAGAGACTCTGAGCAAATTACAGCCTTGAAGCCAAATAAAGCTGTAATGACAGTGCCAGTGCGGATGCTGATTACCCTGGGCGGGCCAGCCTCTGCACAATGGGTGCCCCCATGTCCTGCCTGTCCCAGGGAGGGGGCAGTCCCCTGCCAGCCCCTGCTGATGGGCCACTCACCGGTGGCACTGGTGCCAGGTCCAGGCATGGCGCCCCATCCTGGGTCGGAAATCGGCTCTGCCCAGGTTGTGGATCTGGGAGGAGAAGCGGAGGAGGCGACGGTGGCCGTAAGGCCAGTGCATGTGGTCAGCAGAGCGGGAGAGGCAGCGTTCCTCATGGGCACAATACAGCAGCTCCAGTGGCCGGTCCTCCAGGTAGGCTGTCTCTTGCACCAGCTGGGCGTTCATCACCAGGTCTGGGGCATCTGGCATAGAAAGGATTGGTGAAGATGGAGCAGGTGATCCCCACCCCACATAACCCCTCCAGCTCTCTGTGCCAGGAGACTGGGGGTGCCCCTTCCAACGATACCCCATGGGCTCCTGGTACTCACGGGCAGTGCAGGTGACCCCTGCCGAGAAGCGTCCCCCGCCGCTGGGGCAGTGGACGGGGCCGTGGCGCTGGCACTGCTGGAGAGCCAGCTCAGTGCCGGCACAACGCACCCCGCTCATCACCACCCGGGCAGCATCAGGGCTGCCTGCCCAGTACCACGTCTCCTGCGCGGAGGAGAAGCACAGTGCTTGGACTAGCCCTCACACCCCCTGCCAGCAGCCACCCCACCTTCCCTGCCAGCTCCCCTGCCCTGGGCTTGTCTCCCTGGGCTGTCCCATCCCAGAGCTCCCGGCCACCCTATGCCCACACCGCACTGGAGCCCTTGCAGCCCAGCCCCCAGGCTGGGACCCCACTCACCTGAAGGGCATGGCTGGCAAAGCCCAGCCCCAGCTGCCTGCAGACAACCATGGCCTCGTTGAGCCCCCACTGCGCCCCGCACACCGCACCCCACTGCGGCTGCCCCTGCACCGGCACCAGCACCTCCACCACACCCTCCTCGGGGCTACGGCCCCCGGCCAGCCGCACCTGTGGGCAAAGAGGGGCTAAGCTGAAGTATGGGACAGACCCCCAGCCCTCCCACCCAGGGGCATCTCAACTGAACATCTGTCCCACCTTCTTCTTCCTCCTTTCCTCCCCGCAAGACCATTTTTGCCACCGACTCATCCTGCAAACCCTCATCAGTGCGCTGCTCAGTGTCGCTGCATCCCCTGGGCCACCCTGGGGCTGATCTGAGCATCCACGCCAGGCACAGAGCTTGGGGAACGGGGGCTGGGCGATGGGGCTGGGGCTCCACAGGCTCTGGGGAGGCGGTAGGGGCTCACCTGGCTTTGGAAGTCCATGTGGGGCATGTGGCAGCGGACGGCAGCATCAGCTTCGTGCCGGCACCCGCTCTTCTCAGCATCCTGGAAGCGGCACTCACCCAGGGAGCGCTCGTGACCAGTGCACCGTACCTCACTCATGTGGATGGGCCCCAGCCCTGAAGCAAAGGGAGAATCAGCACTCCCTGCTCCATGCCCATTCTGGAGCAGGGAGGTGCCCACTCTCCTTCTCCTGCTCTGGGTCGCCTAAGGGCATGGGTCTGTCTGTGACAGGAGAAGCCGCAGGAGCCCCATCCCAGTGCAGGCTGGAGCTGCTTGGACAACCCAGGATGCTCCAGCAGCACCCGTAAGCCAGAGGCTTTCCCTGCTGTGCTGCTCCAAGCCCCCTGCCTCACCTTGTCCCATCCGGGCTCCCACCAGGGCCTGCTTTGCCGTCCCGTAGCCCAGTTGCCGACACACCACGCTGGCAGCCACCAGGTCCCACTGCTTGTCACACACGGTTCCCCACTGCCCGTGGCGCAGCACCTCCACCCGGCCCTCTCCAGCATGGGTGCCCGCTCGTAGCCGCACTGGGAGCACCTGGGCATGGGGAGCAGCTGGTCAGAGCCTGAGGACATGGCCACTCACCTGCACCACAGGCACGAGTGCAAGCGGAGTGTGTGTGTGCTGCCCAGCTCCGTGACCTCTGCCAGCAGAATGGGGTGCGGGGCCACACCAGGGCTCACCTTTCCCAAGGAATTCTTGTGCACACCCTTGCCCTTCTGGAAGGCAGGGCTGGGGAGGCAGCTGACGATGGCGTGCATGCCACGGGGGCAGGCGTGCTGGCGAGGGTTTGGAGGGGCCACCTGCATGGGGCAGTGGGCCAGGTGGGACTCCGTGCCCCGGCACCGCACCCTGTGGATCCAGAAGCTGTTCTTCTGTGTGAGAGTCTTCAGGCTGCAGAGGGAGAGAAGCAAGGGTGAGGGTTGGCTCAGGTGCCAGAGACTCTCCCTCACCCAACACTATTGCTGGGTGCCTTCCCAGGGTGCCCACCCCGGGTGCCCCTGTCCACCCTGCCCAGGACTGAGCCCTACCTGGATTTGGGGTCCTTCAGCTTCATGTTCCAGAGCTTTCTGTAGGTGCACAAACCCAGGAGATTGACAAAGGAGCCATGTCAACCTTGCATCCCACCATTCCTGCCCTCCTCAGCATCCCATGGTGGGAGTTGGAGCCGTGGCATCCTCCCACAACATGTCAGGGTGAGGACAGGTCCTCTCCCCACTGGCAATTACCACGCCAAGCCTGGCTGTGCCATGTATCCTGGCGGGACTGCACGGCTCCTGGCACCAGCAGGGGCTCATTACAGGCTGTATTTATAGCCCCAGCCAGATGCAGGGGCGGAGGGGCTGAGGGCCACTTGCCTTTCTTCTCCTTCCACCTCTGCTTTGCTGGCCACAGCTGGTGACTGTCCCCACAGTTCCCCAGCTGCCGCCAAGCCCAGCACTGCCCCTTGTCGAGGGCCCAAGAAGGGGACCCAGGCATGGCTAGGCCATACCAGTGCCCCACACACCCACCCGTGTGTGCATCCCTTCCATCACAACCCCTGGTCTCTTACCCCCACAGCGTGCCCAGCCAGGCACCCTGCCTCATGTGCCCCACAGCTGTGGAACTCCTGCACACCTACCGGTAGAAGCTGGTGTCGACATGCTTGTCCCGGGGGAAGCACAGCATCCCGCAGATTACCCGGCTGTTGTTCCTAGTCCAGCCGGCATCGCACACTTGCCTCCAGCGCCCATTGTGCTTCAGCTCCACAGCACCCTCCATCACCGGCATGCTCAGCTTGGCCCGTGCCAGGATGGGCTTGAGACGCACCTCCTCCAGGCTCAACCCCGGCACCTGCCATGGTGGGCACAAAGGTGGGCACAGGGGCTTCAGCATCCAGAGCAAGGTGTCCAGGATGGGAACAAGGGGAAGGGTCAGAGGGACCTGCTCCAGAACCCCTCCTGTACCCTGCTGGGCAAAGGAGAACCCTATGGCCCCCCACTCACCTCTCCCAGATGAGCAGAGGTGGTGGCCTGTGGGGCACTGCCGGGCAGCCGCTCTCCCGAGCACACCACGCCAGCGTCCTCGCTGTGGTGGCAGTCACTGCTGCCCCAGCCGTTGTGGACGCACTCTGCCAGGGAGCCCTCGCTGCCCCCGCACCGAACATTGTCCAGCCAGATGGGGCCTGAGGGGACACAAGCAGGGCCGGGAGGTCCTCGTCGCCCTCCCCAGCACCATGGGCCCCATCCAGTGTCCCCCGCAGGCTGCTCGCCCCCACAGCTCCCCGGGCAGGCTCCTCCAGCCAGCGCTGAGCGCGCTGCCCTCACCAGAACCCTCTGCCCTCTCCCCTCCCCTCCTTCCCCACCTGCCCCCTACCTTCCCCTTGGCCGTAGGTGGCACTGTGTGTCCAGGTGATGGCCGCTGTGTAGCCCAGTTGCCGGCAGGCGACGGTGGCAGCGTGGAAGTCGAAGCCGTCGTCGCAGACGGTGCCCCAGCGCCCCTGGTACAGCACCTCCAGCCGGCCCTCCCCGGCTGGCCCCCGGGGCCCCGCCAGCCGCAGCTTCACCCGGGATGGCTCCTGCCTGCTGGGCACCACCCAGCACAGCACCAGCACCAGCGGCAGCAGGATGGGGCCCGCACCAGCCGGCATCATCGTGATGGTTCTGGGGTTGAGATACCTGCGGACAGCCCGACATTCAGCCCTTGGGAACCACGGCAGAGTGCGGGATGCTGCTGCAGCCCTCCCTGTGCCCCAGGAACTGGGTGATGGTGGAGGGATATCCTGCCCTCTCACAGCGCGGTGACATCCTTGTCCCTGCCCAGTGGGAGATGCAGGGGCTGGTCCCTGCCATGTACAGCTCTCAGCATCTCACACCCTGGGGCTCAGCCCCAGCCCCACACCCACCTGCCCCTCGCCGGGGTCACCCAGCCCTGGCACAGCCCTCGCAGGCATCCTCAGCTCTGGCTGCCCACAGCCACAAGCAGCCCCACGAACCGCCTGCTTCCTGCATTCCCCGTGCTTCTGGCCGTGCCCGGGGGCCCCACAAAGCGTCCCTTTATCCCCTATCCGAGCCCTGTGCCGGACACCAGGCTCCCCTCGCCATCGTGCCCCCAGCCCTGTCTCCCTCCGGCTCTGCGTGCCCACCGAGAGTAGCAGTGCTGGTACCGGGTACCCCCGCAGATGCCCGAAGCCCGGCGCTCACCCTGGCGGTGCGGGACAGGCAGCAGCGCGGGGCGGGCGGTGCCGAGGGGTGCGGGGCGGTGCGGGGCTGGCTCTCTCCGGCTCTCCTGCTGCCGAGCACCGCCTGCCGCCGCTTTTATTTATGGTGTGGCCGGGGTGGGCCGCCCCGGCTGGGGGCCCGCACTGCCCAGCCCGGCCCCGGCCCCCCCGCGCCGTGCCTGAACCCAGCCCTGTACCCTGTGCCCCCTGGCTCCTCCGTCCCTCCTCTGCCACACTGGGGAAAACTTGCCCCCTGCCCCTCCCTCCCCAGACTGCGGGGTCCGAGCAGCCCTGGGGTAACCCCTACCTTCCGTGAGCCTGTACACCCTGCCCCAGAATGATCCCAGTGCCCCCCGCCAGGTGTGCAACCCCTTCCAGCACCACCGCAACACCGCGCTGGCCCCAGCCAGGCGGAGCAGAGGGCTTCTGGGGGGGAGAAACTCTCACACGAGGGATACCCCAAAACGACACCTCTTGCCCCTTCCCACCCCAGGCAACAGCTGGAGCAGGGGTGCAGTCTGCGGTGCTGCTGCAGCGGGGCCAGCACTTGGGGGGCACAGAGACCAGGGGAGGCTCTGGGGTGGCACCGGGAGCCCGGAGCAGCCTTATCCCGGGGCATCCCCTGGGCCATCCCTGCCTGAGCCAGGCTGGCTGCGGGGGGGCCTCATACGCAGCCCCCCTCCGTGGCATATGCAGACGGGAGATGCCCCGTCCCCCCAGACCTGCCCCCGGAGCAACCTCTGTCCTGGGGCGCTGCCAGTCCCCGGGGCACCCTCTGCCACCCGCCCCGCCGTGCCACCGCCATAAACAGGAAGCCCCGAGCGCTCGCCGTGGCCAGGGACCGGCCAGGAATGTGCCGGTGGCCACGGGGCTGTTTGTTTGGAGTCAAAGCAGCTGGTTCCTGCCTGGAGGAGCCAGGATCAACACGGCCGGGAATAGCCCGTGAGCTCAGCACCGCGTCCCGAGGGAGCCTCCAGCACCCTCGGGCTGTGCAGGGCTGCGTGGCCCCGGGACCCCCTCAGCTCAGCCCTGTGCCCCAGCCTGGGGCTTCTCCTGGGCTGACAGTCCCTGGCCAGCCCCAACACGGGGGCCACGGAATGTCCTGGGGAAGGGCAGGGCTGGGGCCAGCAACGGAGCCCGTGACTCATCTGGGTCTCGACGTTTTGAAGCTCAATGACTCAAGTGTGAGGCCAGGAGCCTCCCCCGAGTCTCCCCAAGGCAGGTGCTGGCAGGGGTGCAAGGCGGGCGAGTGCTGGGTCGTGCTCCCAGGCTTGCCTCTGCTTCTGGGGGCACCAAGAAGAGGGCGGGGGGAGTCTGGTGGGCACACCTGGGACCTGCAGCCTCAACTCGCCACAGTGAGGGCACTGTGCCCTGCTGCTCGCTGTGAACATGGCAGGCTGGGGGTGCCTTCCATCGCTCTCATCCCCCTGCTGCCAGCCCTTGAGGTTCTCTGGGTGCCAGCACCTGCAGCCCTGGGCAGCCAGCTAAAAATAGGCCGGTGGCAGCAGGGCAGCCCCGTGCGCGGGAAGCTGTGGGCAGCGGGGCGGCGTGCGGGGCTATTCTCAGAGGGCTTGCGGGACTATTCTGGGCCGGTCAATATTGATTCAGTCAGCTCAGGTGCAACAGCTCAGCTTGGCAGCACCGTTTTTAGGGCCCGGCAGGAGGCGAGGCAGGCGGTTGAATCGGGAGCATTGTCCGGGGGAGGAAGAGGGCAGGGAGAGGATGTGAGCTCTGTAATCTGCAGAGAGCGGCTCCGGGAGCAGCCCGGGATAGGGGCACACCCCGGGCCTGCCGCTGGCTGAGGGGTGGCCAGCGAGAGCTGCTGGGCTGCACGGAGTGTCTGCTTGGGGCTGGAGGGACGGGCAGGACACGTGTAGGCAGCTCCCGCCAGGAACAGGGTGGGGAGGGCTGGGGGGGCACCTGCCAGCTCTGGCTCCTGCAGTCTCCGGGCTGCTGTACACACATACACACACCGAGGGCCAGCAGCACAGAGGACAGCTGAGGGCTCCAGGTAGCAAAGCAGGTCTCAAGCAGCTCTCTGGTTCCCTTCTTGTTCTAGACACTTCGGGGTGGTCCAGGCCAGCTCAGGGCTGGGTGGCTCCACCCCAATAGCCCAGCATAGCCCAGCACACACCTTGGCCTGCATCAGGGAGCAGAGAGGGCAAGGGGGGTGGGTGTCCCCATTCACTCCTCTGGGACATGCCTGTCCTCACTGGTAGCTCCACCAAGGATGCATCACCAGCCACAGAGCAGATGGTACAGCGCAGCCCCCCTGTCTGGCACGTTGGGAGCTGCACGAAGAGCTGAAAAACCACAGTGAGAGTGCTCAGTGAGAGCCCAGGCCAGGGTTTATTTCCGTGGGTGAAAGCAGGGGCTGACTGAGGCTCAGCATGGCCGCCTGGTGCCCAGGAGCCACCTGGGCAAGGCTGGGCAGCAGAGAGCTGGGAGCAGTCTCATGTTCAAGGTGATGGTAGGAGCTGGGAGCACAACTGACCCTGCCAGCCTATGTCCCCCAGATCTGCAGCGCCTGGGAAACAACGTGGGGATGGGCAGAGTTCTGCAGGAGATCAGCACAGCTCACTGCAGCCACAGCCTTGCATAGGCAAAGTGTCACCAATGTCATCACAGGTGCCTGAAGTCCTTGAGGGCAACCAGGGCAGCATTGCGTCCCGCTGCTCCCATCACTCCTCCTCCTGCAAGAGAGCAGAAACGGGGAGTGAGGGGCAGCTCCAGCCTCAGGAGATGGGGCCCAGGCCTGCACCAGTGAAGCTGTTCCACCTCCCTGCTTGCGCAAGGGCAGAGAGGGGAGTGGACACCCCGTGCCCTGTGCTGTCCTTCCACCTCTTCCAAACTCCCCTGCCCTCCTCCTGCAGTTCCCCAGGAGGGTCCCAGCTCCCAGGCCTGCTTACCAGGGTGGGCTCCGCTTCCACAGAGGTACAAGCCAGGAACTGGTGACCGGTAGCCTGAGTAGGATGGCGACAGCCGGGCAAAATACAGCTGGTCCAGAGACATTCCTCCATGGAAGATGTTCTGCAAGCAGACCTCTGTGTGAGCTGGCTGTGCTCGGCCTAGGGCTGTGTGCCCACCAGCACTGGCACTGGAGGGATGCTCAGAGGTGAGCCTACATGGTACCCACCCCTCCAGGCAGCCCGAAGATCCTCTCCAGGTCTGGTGGTGTCAGAATGTCCCTGCTGATGATGGAAGCCTTGAATCCTGGGGCATAGGCTTCGATGCAGTCAAACACTAGAGAGGGATGGAGAGACTGGCAGGCAGCTTGGGAGAACACGATAGCTGGAGCGGCTCAGGATGACTGCCCACGGGCCAGGCCCAGCGTTCCTGGCGTTACCCGGCTCCTTGCACGCACTATGTCCCCACACTCACATAGGCATTACGTACCCGTGTCTGCATAGGCATTTCTGGCCTGCTCGTCCCATGGCTGCCCGCCTGCCAGTGTGAAGGGTGTGTACTGGGTGAAGAGGGACACGACATGGCAGCCTCGTGGGGCCAGGCCTGGGTCCAGCACCGAAGGGATGCAGAGCTCAATCATGGGCCTGGGGGAGCAGCAAGGCAGGCAGAGAGGGACTCAGCTGCCACAAACCTCTTCCGCCAGCACCACCCACCATGGCCATGCTGCCCCTTCCCTGGGACACTGAGGTGTGCCAGAGTCAGCTCTCACCTGCTGGAGGGGTGCCCATGGGTGGCCTCCGTGAAGGCCTGATGCAGGAGGTGGGTGCCCTCGCAGTTGAGATGGATGGAGCACTGGTGGTGTGGCCCGGGCTGGCCTTCGTGGGTATTGGGGGCAGCCAGAAAGTTGGGCAGCCGATCCACCGCCACTGGGTGCAGGAGAAGGGATGGAGGAAGTGGGGTGAAGCCTCTTGCTGAGCCTGGTGCCAGTGTCCCTCCAGTGGGGATGGCAGAGGAGGTGGCCTGTGGCCCCACTGGTACCTACCGTTGATCTTGGTGACAGGGGAACGTGTGTCGGCCTGCTGGATTCGCTGGACAAAATCCTTTGGCAGCTGCTCCTGGGGTGGGAGATGCCAGAGCAGAGGCTGGCTGTGAGGGAGCAGCGCAGCTGGGGGGATTCTGCCATGCCAAGCCAAGCCCCCGCCAGCCCCGTGCACTCAGTACCTGGGGTATGAGCTCCAGGAATGTTATCTGGGGGGAGGCGTTGGACAGCACCAGTTTGCTCCTCACTTCCGTCCCATCCTGCAGTACGACACCCTGCGCCCGCCCATCCCTGCCCAGCAGTACGCGGCACACTGCCTGGGCAGGTGGAGAGGACAGGACTTCACCAAGAGCATCCCCACTGTCTGCAGGCTGGCCAGGCAGTTCCCTGTGCCCAGACACCCTGTACCTTCTCAGCAAAGATGTGAGCTCCCCGAGCAGCCGCTGCGCGGGCAATGGCTTGGGACAGGGCCCCCATCCCTCCGGCCACATAGCCCCAGGCGCCCCGCCGTCCCTCCAGCTCGCCCATCACATGGTGCAGCAGCACATACCTGTGGTGGTGGGACCTCAGCTTAGTTGGTGGCTGAGGGGACAGGTCTGTCCCCTGAGTGGGTATAGTGAGGATGGTGCCATGACTCCCACAGATGGGACCACACCAGCTTGTAGGATGCCAGCTCAGTTACAGGGAGCACCCACCAGCCAGGACTTGACCTGACCTGGGGATGGAGTTGTCCAAACAGCAAAGGAGCAGGTGGGTACCACTCAGGAGAGCCATATGGCAGGGATGAGGGGCAGCCCCTTGCCCAGTCCCAACCCCTGAGCCACCCTGGCAATGCTGAGCAGGCAGTAGGAGAAAGGCAGCAGAGCAGGGCATAGGGTACTGGAGCACAGCAGAGCCGAGGAGCTGCTGGCACAGAGGATGGCATAAGGGGACAGTGCAGCCATAAGCCCAAAGCGGAAGGGACCCTCACCCGCTGCCAGGGGTGTGGGGGCTGGCCATGGCTCCAATCACCGCGTCAGTAGCCAGAGTTGCCTTCAGGGGCTCTGACTCAAACCACTGATCCAGGATCTGGCCCAGGAGAAAAAGAGAATATCAGGTTCAGGGCTGGGGGCTGCCACAGCACCCTCACAGGCAGGCAGAAAGATAGGCCACGGCTGCACACTGCTGCTGGCACTCACCTTGGAGATGGGGGCTGTGAGCACTTCATAGTAGCGGGGCAGCTGCCGCCCCAGAGCCAGTCCTGGAGGTGGAGAAGTGGTGTGAGCCCCGCATGGCTGTGCCAGGGCTGGCTGCCCGTGCCCAGCTGGGTTTGGAGGTCAGGTGGCACGAACAAGGTGGGCAAGCCTGCCAGCCCAGCTGGGACTCCTGAGGAGCCTGTGCCCTGGGAAGGGGTAGCTTTGCATTGCCCACCCCAGGTGCAGGCAAACACCCGTTGCCATCCAGGTCCCCCGGTATCCCAGACACACCTGCCCGCAGCAGAGGCTGCAGACCTCGCAGGGCCCTGAGCTGCTGGAGCAGGGAGCCCTGCCTCAGGGCAGCTGTATCCACTGGGGGGGCATCCAGCAGCGGGTCGAGGGCTGACACCAAGCCCCCCATGAATGCCTCATACTTGGGATAAGCCTAAAAGGGGACAGAGCAGGGACAACAGGGACTGCACCATGGTGGGTGCAATGGATACCCACGCAGGAGCATCCCTGCTTCTCCATGCGCAGGGCAGTCCCTCGGGGGCTTTACCCCTGCTGTACCTGGGCATCCTTCTGGGAGAACTGGGCGATCTGCTGCTGGGTCTGGGCCATGTCATGCCCCAGCAAGAGGGAGCGAGGAGGGCTTCTGTCCTCCAGCAGTGGAGTGAAGGAGTAGGGGTCTCGTAGCAGCACCCTCAGGCCATGTCGCTGCAAGACAGGGATGGCAGGACCCACCCTGTGGGGCCAGCCTGGCTGCAGGCTCACCCTGCCAGCATGCCAGGAGGTGCTGGCAGCCTAGTGAAGGACAGGTGTTGGTACCTGCAGCTCCAGCTCGGTGTAGATCTGCGGCCGCAGCAAGCTGAGCAGGTACGATGCCCGGGAGAACTTGAAGCCTGGAAGATGTGGGGCAGTAGAGGGTGCTTGCGTCCAGGGCTGGCTGGGGGCCAAGGGATAGGGGACCTGCAGAGGTACCTGGCACGATCTCCTCTGTGACAGCCGCACCACCCAGTACATGGCGTTTCTCTAGCACGGCTGTGCGCACCCCTGCCTGCTGCAAGTAGGCTGCCTGTGGGGAGCATGGTGTCACGAGCACCCTCTTGCACAAGATGCCTCCCTTACCAGGGAGGGCCCTGCTCCCCACAGTATTCTGGGAGCCCTCTGGCCCGCGAACACTGCCACCAACACCCTCTTTTGCCACGGTGCAGACCCTCCAGTCCCTTGCTGTTCCCCCGGGGTGAAGAAGACAGCACCCTGCTCTTGGTACTCACTGCCACCAGTCCGTTGTGCCCTGCAAGAAGAGAAGGAGGTGAACAGAGCCCTCCCACGGCACAGGGCGCCCTGTCATGCCCCGTGGCATGGGGCTGCCATAACCACCCAAATAAGGTGGTTCTGGATATGAAGCTACAGGTGACTGGGAGCATCCTCCCTTGTCCCTGTTGGAGCAGGGCAGGGGAAGAGGCACTCAGGGCAGACACCCCAGCTGTGTCCTGCATGCTGGGGAGCTGCAATATGTGCCTGGCTGTCCCAGACCCTGGCATCCTCCCTGGCAGAAGGAGCATGTGGGGGTCTGCAACAGGCCCAGCATCACTGTGCTCCCCACCTGGCCACACCCTCCCTTGCCTGCCCTGCAGAGAAGGTAACTGGGGGACCCCACCATCTCCCACAGCCCAGCACTGGCTCCCTCACCCTGTGTTACCTGCCCCGATCACCACGGCGTCATACTCCCGCTGCAGCCGGTCTGCAGACCCAGCATGAGCCAGGCGCACTGCTGGCAGCCCCAGGGGCAGATGCCAGCCCCACAGGCAGCAGGTAGGGCAGCCCGTGCCCAGTCTTGCCCAGAGCCTGGTTGCCATCGCTCTGCAGTGCCTGGCCATGGCTGCCCTGCACCCAGCAGCCTGGACTTTGCTTTCACGGTGGAACTTTTCCCAGGGCTTCCGGGCACGAGGAGAAGACAGAGGGGCCAGGGCAGGGGACGCCTTGGCACAGGGCTGGACGCTGTGTTTCACGGCTTACAATGAGGCTGGGCAGGACAGGGAACATACCGAGCACTGTCCCATCAGCTGACCCTTGCAGAGATTTGCTGGGAGCTGCAGGGGGGCCAGAGACCAGCGTCAGTGCTGAGAAGGAGACAGGATCAGATCCTGCCTGGTGCTCAGCTGGATGTCAAGTGCTCCCCTGTTCCCTAGGAAGGCAATGGGCACATTGGCAAGGGGCTGAGAGCCCCCCAGCCCTTGTTCTGCTCCAGGGAGGACTCGGGAGTATGTGGCTGGTGTGAGAGGCCAACAAGCATTGAAGGACAGCGGGAGCTTGGCCCTCCTTGAGCAGGCAAGCCCCAAGCACAGCCCTGGGAGTAGTGGGAAATGGGACAGCTTTGGGGTGAGCTTGGCCCCAAACCAAGTGCTGTTCCTTGGTGCGGCAAATTCCTGCCCAGAAAGACAGGGCAAAGGCCCTGCTGTGGTCCAGTGCTCCCGGAGCCGCTGTTTCCAGCACCAGCTCACACCACAGTGACAAGGGGCAGTGTCTGCCAGAGCCCCTCAGGGCTGGCCCCATCCCCAGCTGTGCTCACAGGGTCTGTACATGCACTGAGACCAGATGTGCCCAAGAAGCACATTATGTCACCTCAGCTTTACCCCCTGTTCACAGCTGAGCTCGGCCCTGCAGCTGACTGGTGCCTGAGAACCTGGGTGTAGAAAAGAGGACGGAGGACAGGCTGCACCTCCCCAGAGCCTGCCAAGCCCTCGAAGGCCCTGCAGCTGCATTTGGGGACAAGGAGAAGGGCGGATGCTCCCTGGGCAACTCCTCCACTCAGGTTTGGCTACACCATTTTGTTCTACAGCCAAATCCAGGCAGCGATGCCAAGCCAACACTATAAATACTGCTTTAGAAATGCATTTTTCAGCAAGATGGCGATTTGCCAACTACCTCTCAGCCCCATTCTCTGCCTGCCCTTGGAAGCTGATGGGTGCCAGGGAAGCCCACATGGAGCAGGAAGGCAGGCAGTGCGAGCCCTGGCCAGGCTGGAGGATGGGAAGGTTGCCTGTGGCTGCCTGCAGGCACAGCCAACAGCACACGGATATCCAGAAAGCAGCCCAGGTGCTGGGAACACCCACACACCCGCTTTAATGCTGGCCCCGAGGTGGTTGGAGGCAGCTCAGAGCAGGGGGATGCGGGAGGGCTCCCAGAGGCGCCGGGCCAAGTCACAACCCTGCTGGACCACGAGCTCTGAAGGGATGATGCCCAGGTGCACAGTCAGCAGCTCGTAGCACTTCACTACCTCTGCCTGGTGGTTCTTGCTGTAGTAACGCAGCAGCTTCCTGGGAAGGAGAAGACAGGGGGCTCAGCAGGCACAGTGCAGGCTGCCACCCTCTTTTTAACCACCTTTCCCCTAGAAAGTCACTGCCAAGGACACAGTACCTTGTCCACTCACTGGAACGCGGCTGATGCAACCCCGCTGGCACCACAGCACTAGTACCACCCTGCAGCGACATCCCAGCAAGAACAGGGGACACCCGTGCCAGCACAGCCCCCGGCCCTGGTGCCAAACCGCAGTGCTGGGAAGTGCTCACCTGTAGTAGTCTCCTGCCAGCATCCCAATGGGAGCAGAATCATCGGAGAGAACTGGCACCTCCATCACCTCCAGCTTGTAGCCCTGGGGAGAGATGTGAGCAGAGGGGCAGGAGCAGGGACGGGACTGCCGAGGAGCTGGAGCCGGCTGTGCCTACAGCCCTGCTCCCTGCCCCCAGAAGGTGCCGCACATACCAGCTCATTCTCAAACCAAAGGAAGTAGGAGCAGCAGTAGTCACCATCCTGCAGCATAAGTGTTGTGTAGCCCTTCTGTAGGTATCGCCGGGCCAATGCGATCAGGGACCAGACCTGGGGGAACAAGGGGCACGTGAAGCCTGAGCAGAAAACTCTGCCACTCCTTCCTGTGGTCCCCATCCCACTCCCATCCCCACAAGCAGTACCTTCCTCTTGATGAAGGTGGCCAGGGGGCCCTTGCCCAGCTCTGAGCTAGACTTCTCTGTCATGCTGAGCGATGGTGCCATCATCTGCCCGGCTGTGCGGTCCACATAGATGAAGTGCACCAGGCCAGGGAAGTCCTCCAGGTACGTGGGGTGTGTTAAGGGTGTCCAACAACTTTGATGCCCTTTCCAGGACAGCCCCCAAACCTCGAGGAAACCACCTTAGCCCACCACACTCCTCCCTCTGAGCCTGGTGCGGGGGGGGACAGGGTTCCTCTCCCACCACTGCTACCCCCCTGGGGACCCCTCCTCGCTGGGCTGGGTTCCCAGCCGCAGAGACGGGTATGACACCATGGTGATATTGCGCCTGCTCTTCACCAGCAGAAAGTCCCGCCAGTCCAGCAGCTTCTCCCTGCAGAGAAGAGGTGTGGTGAGAGGCCATCACTCACCAAACCCCAGCATAGCGGGCTATGGGGCAGACCCCTGGGGTGCTGGCCACCCGTGTACTCACCTCATCAGCTTCTGGGCACGATCCCGCAGCCCCTGGGACAGGCTGTGGCCGGTGGAGGCCAGGAAGAGCTGGCGGTACACGGAGCAGAGCTGCCGCTTCACATTGGCCACTGCCTGCAGTAGCCTGAGCGGGGAGACACAGATAGTGCTGAGTTTGGCTCCTGGGTCCCTGACACTTCTTGCCATTCCCCGTGCTGGGAAAGGCCCCTGCCTGCTCCAGAGACTTTCCCTGGCAACCCCATACTCACTCCAGGGAACTCCCAGGCTCACTCCGGGAAAATATCTTATTCTTGAAGTCTGTCCAGGTGTTCTGCAACTAGAGAGAGATGGGGATCAGCGTGAGGCTGTGGGGACAGCAGGACAGGGTCCTTGCATCCCCACTCTCACCTGGATGTCCTGCCCGCTCAGCTTCTTCACAAACTTGTCCATGCGCTGCCGCAGTTCTGCCAGGAATGGGTAGGAGCGTGGGGCTCCTGCCTCTGGCCCCTCTTCCAGCTTCCTCTCCAGCACCAAGAAACCATCCAGCAGCTGGTACAAGGTGACAGCCACCTGGGTTGTGGGGCCCTGCTGGGGAGAGAAAAGGTGGCTCAGCCAGGACCCAGCCCATCGCTTCACTCACCTTAGAGGCCGCTCACCTTGGTCAAGAGGACGAGGGAGATGCCAGGCCAGAGTGGGAGACAGTGCATGGTGTGTGGCAGCAAAGGGCAGTAACCTTCCCGCAGGTTGGCATCCAAAAAGATCCTTCTGGGGTTTGAAGCTTCAGGCACCAGAGGCCCCAAGGTCTGCAGCAAGTCCTCTGCCATCTGGGGAGAGAGAGGAGATGCTCAGCTCCCCATGGGGACAAGACAGACCACACTGACCCAGGACACTCTGGAGGGACACAACAATGCCCTGAAAAGCTCCAGCTGGGCATGACTTAACCAAGTGAGCTGGAGGGGCCATGTGGCAAAAGGTCAGCCGCAAGGGAAGTGCCTAGGGACCCCAAAAGAGCAGCAAGTAGAGGTGAAGTTGCTTGAAAAGACACAGGTTGGCCTCTTACACAGAAGTCAGCACTTGCTTGCAGAACTGAAGAGGGAAGCAGCCCAGGAAGCCCTGAGGCAGCAGAGGGAGACATCAGACTGCTCTGAGGCAGCCCTGGCCCCTCTATGCTGACAATTCTGAGGAGAGAGACCATAAACCATGCCCTAGATGGAGCCCTCACAGGGTTATACCCAACATGGTAGATGTGGGGGGCACCCCCAGCCCTAGAGCCTGGGTCTCTCACAGCTGCAAAGAGCCCCAGGGCAGGCTGAGGAGGTGCGCAGCTAGGAGGGACCACAGGACCCCGTGCTCACCTGGACATCTGCAGCATCTGCCTCTCCAGTGCTCAGCATCTCAGCGCCCTCTGACCAGCTCTCGCTGCCTGCAGGGAGCATGGCAGGTCACCCTCTCTGCCTCTGGAGCCTCTGCAGGGCTGGGGAGCATGGGGCAGGGCTGCTGCCCAGCTGAGCATTTACCTGTGCTGTGCCTGCCCGGCGATGGCTCGGGTGTGTAGTAAACCTCAGACACTGAGAGATCGTCTGTGTCCTGCCGGTGAGAATGGTTGGGTCAGCAATAGGAGCGATGCAGGCAGCCCAGTCAGCATCCCACTCTGCAGCTCCCAATCCCAGGTGTGTACCTGGTCATCCAAGTCTTTCTCTGCACTGCTGTGGGAGCCAGGGCCACTCACTGGGATGCTGTCACTTCTCTTGGGTCCCTCAGGGGACACCTTCTCTGCTGTGGGCTTCAGAAGAAAAGGAAGAAAAATGAAGCCCTGGCTGCCAAGGGGCACACCACCCTGCGGGGGCATCCAGACCCTCTGTCCCCCACACCCTGCTCTGGAGCACCTGGGGGCTGAGCTCCTCCTCGGCGCTCTGGCTGGGGTACAGGTCCTGCACCAGGAGGATGAGAATGAGCAGGTCTGCAGGGCGGATGGAGCTAGCATTGCGGCTGCAGGCCAGAGAAGGGAAGGATCAGTCAAGCAGGTGTGGGGCTGCCCTGGGGAGGGTGGTGGAGCTGGGGCCAGGCTCACCTGGAGTAGAAGGCTAGGAGCTTGGTGTGCACCAGGAGGAAGGCATGGCCCACCTCATCCCCACCACGCTCGGGGCTGGTGTTGATGTACTGGACCACCTGTCGCTCCAGAAACTCGATGCACTGCTCACACAGCTGAGGGTGGATCAGCCGCTCCACAGCCTGGGGTGCAGGTCGGGGGGAAGGTCACTCTGAGACCCATCCAGGCAGCCCCAGGGGCAGGTTTGAGCTTCCAGCACTCCAGGAAGCTGCCCCAAAGTCCCTGGCCCAGAATCTTTCCCCACATCCCGAGACTCCACACAGCCTCACACCCCTGGCATGCCCCGAAGGTGAGGGACACCCCAGGGCTCTGTACCTCCACAGCAAAGCTCTGGTCCTCCTCCCGCAGACGGCTGTAGGTCTCCAGCAGGCCCCGCAGCAGGCTCCAGACACGCTCGCGCTGCTCTGAATCGGCTGGCCGCAACCTGCAACAGCCACAGAGCGTGAGCCGAGAGCCACCCGTCAGCTCCCCGGGTGGGACGGGCACCCCAAAACCCAGCGGCAGCCCAGCAGGCAGAGGGTCCTGTGGCAAGAGGGGGGTCCCAGCTTGCGGACACCCACTCCCACCACCCCAGGGCTGCACCAAGGCACCGCTGGGCAGCTGTCCCGGCACACCAGCTTGTGCCCGCCGCGCTGCCCGCTCACTCCTTGCGGATGAGGTGGGCGTCGAGCGCGATGAGCCCGCAGTGAGCCTCCACCAAGCGCCGCAGCAGGAACAGCGTCCGGCGCAGGTCGTCCTCGCTCTCCGTCCCGTCACCGTTCACGGCGATGTACAGGCAGTCCCCGAACTGCAACCGGCAGCGGGGTCAGCCGGGCTCCGGACAGGGCTCTCGGCTCCCCGGTGCCGGTGCCCTGGGCTCCCCGGTGCCGGCCGTACCATGTGCAGGACGTGGCGGTGGCGGCCGCGCTCGGTGGCGAAGCAGGTGTAGGTGTCGCCGAGCTTCTCCAGCAGCGCCGCGCAGGAGATGATGAGGGGGGCGAACAGCGTGTTGAGGCTGTCCTCCAGCGCCGGGCCCTGCGCACAGGCTGCGGGGTCAGCGCCCGCCCGTGGCCGCGCACCCCCCCCCGGTACCCCCGGTACCCCC
>WEIS01093991.1:32068-46142 GCA_013389965.1 Todus mexicanus
CACCCCGCGGCGGACAGAGGACAGCGGCGCAGTTCACAGCCCATCTTTATTACAGCTCCGGTAGCGCCCCGGCCGCTCCTGCCCGCCCCTCTCCCGGGCAGGACGCACTCACGGAACGGGGGGACCGAGCCGGCCCCGCCTCCCGCCGCTCCGTTCCGCTCCGCTCCGGGCCGGGCCGGGCCGTATAATTTAATTATCACCATTTCCAGCCGCGGAGCGTCGTGCCCCGCCCGGCCAGGGCGTTCCCCGGCGTCCCTGCTCCCGGCCCGCAGCATCCTTCCTTCTTCCCTTCCTCCCTCCCTTCCTCCCTCCCTTCCTCGATCAGTCCGTCCCGGCCGGGCTGGCGGCAGCAGAGGGAGCTGCTCCCATGCGCTTGTGCCGCCCGGCAGGACTCAGGGCAGACGGGGTCCGGCTGTCGGAGGGGTCACCTCGAGGGGCAGTGGGATGGGGGATCCGGCGAGGGTGCCCATCCCGCGCTTGCCAGGGCTCAACACCTCAGCACCCTCCCCAGCAGCCGCTGAGCACCGACCAGACCCTGGGTGCTTCTTGCAGCGTTGTGGGGCAGGTGGTGGCTGGTCCTGCAAATTCGCTGTCACCCCGCTCCCGTGGGATGGTGGCCAGGGCCAAGCGCAGCTCGACGGTCACAGGGCAGGAGAGGGTGCCAGGCTGGAGGGAATCCAGGGTATGAGGACGAGGGCATGGTGCCGTGCCTGCCCAACGTGGCCCTGCTGCGAGGCTGCGTGGGCTGCTGAGCGTGTCCTGGGGAGGGTGTGGGGGCAGGAGTGGGGCCGGCAGGTCCGTTCTGGGCTGCGGGCTATCGGTACCGGCAGGCCAGCGCGTTCACGTTCTTCACCACATAGAAGCTCATGGTCAGTGGGGGGATGACCAGGGTGCGTCCGGCCCGCAGCGGACGAGGCTTTAATTCGGGGAGGGTCCCATCGTCTACCATGGCCAGCGGCTGCCCGTTGAGCTGGACCGACCTGTAAGACCAGGAGAGGGTCAGGACAGTGGCATTGAGGGTGGTGGTGGCAGCCTCAGCTGCCAGCATCACACTTACTTGGAGTGGAGCCCATCCTTGCCATAGGGCTGCAGCAGGTACTGGTGGACGATCTTATCCCGCAGCGTACCCGCCAGCTTGATTTTCTTCCGGGAGCGATGCAGATTGATGATGTAAAGGGTGATGGACCCCCGGACATAGTTGTGGCTGCAAAGGGGAGAGCGGGAGCTGAGGGGTGCATTGCCACATATCCTGGGATCATTGTCTCCAAAGACTGTTTTGGGGTGTCTGCAAAAACTGGCCTCATGCAGCCGTCCAGAGGGGACGTCGCCTCTGCGCCTCCACAGGGAGATCCCACCACAAAGCCCAGCTCTGCAATGACATCTGTCCAACCTGCCTCTCCCCTCCTCAGCCAGAGGTGGCACAGCTCGGGGAGTGCCATGCTGGTGTCTGGAGCTAGGGGTGGCTCTCCCAGGGCAACCCCTCAGGGGCTCCCAAGGAGGAGGCTGAGAATGGAAGGCAGCTCTGTGCGCAAGTGGCGTCTGCCCTCTCTGCCCCGGGCACCTAACTGACAGGTCCAGACACTGATCCTCTGTCCCTGCCTAATCAGGCAGCCCCAAACAAAAGCTATAAAGCACTTTGCACCTGTCAGTTACTGGACAAGGTTTCCTACCGAGCTGGAGGCATGTTGAAAGCATCTGGACTGTGTAAAGAAACAGACTCTCCTCCTCCACAATAGCAACTTGTGTCTGCGGAGGAGGTGGCCGCCCCCCTGGCTCGCTGAGGCGCTTTCAAAGACCTTATCAGCGAAACAATAACCAGACCGGGCTCCCCGGCAGCGCGGCCCGGCGGGTAACCCGACCGACCAGGGGCCCCTCGTGTGAAATCCACTCCCTTGATCTCTTGCTGCTGGGGCTGCCCAGTGGCCATGGCACCAGCCCCGGTCAGCTGCGTTCCCAGGCACGGGCTTGCCACAACTTTCATCGGAGGCATCACCACCGCCACAGCAGCCAGAGCAACGCCCAGCGGAGTCCCCTGGGAAGCCAACTGCCTTGCTGGAGCCAAACCCGGAGCTCCTGCCCCAGCGTGTCCTCAGTGGTCCCCAGCTCCTGGAGGTGCCGCTCTGCAGCCCCCAGCCTCCCTCACTCTGCTTACTTGTGGTAGCTGGTGCAGTGGGCGTAAATGCGGAGCTTGTCACGAATGACCCTGCCAGGACGGGGCTTCCTCTGGAGACCAGCCACATGGATTGCCAGCACCTTGGGACCGATGAGGCGCTTGTAGAGCAGGGACAGCCAGTAGTCCTGGGGGGCAGAGGGGACAGTCAGCAGCACAATGGTCGCCCCAACTCACAGTAGGAGTGGACAGGAGAGGCTGGCTTCCCTGCTTAGGACCTAGTAAAATTTTGGCAGTGAGAGTGAAAATGTTGTGTGCTAGATGTCTGCCTTGGGGTGAGCTTTGTGCAGTCCAAGCCCAAATGGCATCGCTGTTTCCAGGAAAGAGATGAAAGGAAGAATACATTGCTCTGCCCACACTGAGAGACACCAATACCCTCTCAATGAGCTCAGCTTTAGGCTGGGCTGCAGAGTGCTGGCAGCAGCATGGATGACCTTGCATGTTCCCAAGGACCCACACGTAGCCGTGCCACAGTGGCTCCAGCTGAGGCACATGGGATGGTGATGTCTCTGGAGCAGGCAAGTCACCCTCTACCCCACTCTCTACATGGGCTGGAGAATACCAGAGCTCTCCAGAGCTCTCCAGCTCTGTTTGTGGCACACTGGCTTTCGTGACTGCTGAGGGTGCTCCACTTCCCAGAGGTATTTATTTCTCCCATTTTAAAGCCTTCCATGGAATTAAGCACCCATGAACATAGCACAGGGAAGCCAAGCACTCAAAAAATTGGAAACGTTCAGCTCCTGCACACATGCGTTAATGATGCAGCCTTTAATTACGTCACCATGTACTACTACTTTTTCCCACAGGGCACAGCCTTGCTCGGCACACAGGATGGGCCCCAAGCCCCTGGGAGGGAGCTGAGGCTGCGTGGTGTCAGAGGCTGCTGCCGGCAGGGCCCCCCACTCATCCGCTGCAGAAGCTGGGAGGTGTGCGGTAAACGAAGCAGGGTTGTAGGAAGGGAAAGGGCAGGCTCAGGCGCTCGCCTGCTATTCTGCAGGATGAGGCTCTGGCCCTGCTACTGCTCTGGGCACCCTGGGCGATGCTGGGTGGATGGACGGAGCCTGTCATGCTGCTTCTCTGGGTGCTGCTGCCTGCGGGTGGACTGGAAACTGCCTGGGTGCTGGGGCACGTTTGCACACATGAGCTCTCTGGACTGCCCCAGGACGATTGGGATGATCCCTCATCCCCATCAGCAATGTTGAACACCCAGCAGTGATGGTCATGCTGACACCAGGGACTGCTCTGCCCTGCAGCATCTGATCTGCACAGCGAGGAGGTCTGCTGATGTGGAAGGGGCATGGATTGAGCAGCCCATGGCTCTGCACACTGCCTGAGGAAGCACAAGGAAAGCCCCGCGTGATCTGCCACCCCAGGTGGACATGTGGGGGGAATGAAGGTCTCCAGGGTCCTGGGCTGTAGGGCAGGACAGGCAGGTGGAAGCACAGATCCCTCATACAGGTGTCCATCCTGTGGGTGGGAAGCCCTCACACAGCCCTGAGTTAACATGCATTTTGGATGAAGAGGCCAGCAAATGTGCCACAGCAGCTACCGGCACAAGGCGTATACCTACCAGCCAGACTAGAGACTGTTGACCCCACCCTGTCTCCATCCCAGCTCCACAAAGCTGACCGGTTCCAGCAGTGCTGGGCTGGCCTGGCAAAAGGAGATCCAAACCCACTTCCCACTTTCTGGGTAAGCTCTTGCCACGGTGCTGGAAGAAGAGCTGCCTTGTGCTCTCCTTTAGCTGCTCCCAGCCAAAACCACAGGGCTTTGTGCCACACCAGCCTGGTAACTGCTTCCCCTACAAACCCTGGGCCACGGAAGAGACGTGAGGGTGAAGTGAGAGGCTTGTGCACCCCAAGGAGGCTCAGCCCATGACACTGGAGCTCCAGAGGGAAATGAGCTCAATACCTCATACATGTGCCATCCCCAAGGCATGTACTGCCACCCCTGTGCCTGCTGGCTGGCAGTGCTGCTCCACACCCTGGGGATGTCCCTGCCCACACCACGTTCCAGGGACTGTGCCAGCCTTCCCCTGCCACGTCAAGCTGGGCCAGCCCACCCTGCTTGAGTTCACAGCAGGTGGGAGAAGCAGTGCCTGGCACACTGCTGGCTCCCCAGCAAGCCACGCCGATTAGCAGGTGTCATTAGCTGAGTAATTACTTGAGTTTATGGCAAGGCCAAAGGTGAGCTCAGATTGCAGTGTTTAGCCCCACAATCATTAGTTAAAAATAAATGAGTTCAGTGCCCTGAGCTACCTGTCAGCTCAGGCACTTGGGTCTTTCTAGCAGCCCCCCTGGGATTTCTCACCTCCTCTCCATATTTCCACTGCCAAGACGCTGCTTTCACCCACAAGTTATGGGAGCGATGGAGGACAGAGACTTTGTGGCTGCCCTCAAAATTTTCATATGGGTCCCAAGCACTGTTCTTCAGGGGGCTCTCAATGGCCTTGTCAAGATGGAAAGCTGGTTCCACAGCTCCAGCCTCCAGCTGAGCACCTGCCTCTCCTGGCAGGGTGGTCCTCAGGGCTTTGCTGCTCTGATGATGACATTGTTCTGCTCTCAAGACTCAGCAGCAGTTAGGTTTGCAACATGGGTGTGCTGGGAGCTGCCCAGCCCCACAACAACCAGTTGCTGCCAAATCTCACCTCTCATCATACATTCTTCCCAAAGGTTCTTGAACAAACCCTGTTCCTCTGCAGAGCTGGGGGAGACGAGCTCAGGGTTCCCACCGTGGTGGCTCACAGGCAGAGCTGTGTCATTCAGCATCTTCTGGAGTGAGCAAAAGGACAGACACTGGTCTCTCTGGGGAGCATTGGCCATGTTTTGTGAGCTTCTGATCCAGCTAAGGGTACACAGCTTTTCTGAGAAAAACCATGCAGATGCCATGAGACTGATAAGGCAGTCAGGGTTGATGCAGGGTGAGCTGTTCTGCAACGTGTAAGATGACCACAGCTGAGCATGCAGTATTTCAGCACAAGAAACACCCCCATGACAGTGCAGGGACCGACCTCTCCCTCTAGCATCTGCAGGAGGGGAGAACAGTGATTTTACCTTGCCTTGCTGGCAAGGGTAACTCTGAAGTTTCTGTTTGGAGGAGGATGTGGAAATACCAAAGAGAGTTCAAAGGAGGGACAGAAAAATGACCCTGAGCTGGAAAAGGAGTCATCAGCACTGGCCTCAAGGCACTTGAGCTCTTCAGCTTAGTGCAGGGAAGCACTGAAGACAGCTGCAGCTTTTCACATCATCACAAGCCCACTTGCAACAGGGGCCAAAATCATGTTACTTGCAATAAATTACCAGGAGCTGGTGACACCAAGCATTTGGAGGTTGAATTACATGCACACCTAGCATGATGAAAACAAACTTGCTGGGTATGGGCACTTCCCTCACCTGGGCTGGTGCACTGGGGCTGCTCCTACCACTGCCAAGAGTCAACCCCAGTTAAATTCACACCAGCGCTGCCAGGTACCTGCAGCTACTGGCTTCTGTTCAAGTGGTAATGGGCATGGTAAGCGGCTGCCCTTGAAACCCAGCTTGGCTGGAACTTGGCTTGGCTTTTCCACTGGACAGTGACCTCTTCCTGGACCCCTGAGAGCAGACAGGACTCCCTCCTATGTGACAAACCCTGTGTGAGCATGGTGCTCAGGCTGACAGCACCCACATGCCCCTTGCAAAGACAAGTGCCAGCTTTGCAGTGCGGTGCTGGGCATCCTGGTAGAGACAGCCCTAGCAATGCCCAGGGAGATGTACAGCTCCTCCCAGTGTAACTGCAGAAAAGATTTTGCTTTTGGAGTCACAGAGGGCTCCCCTTGTGAGACTGAGCCAGCCATACAGCTGTAATGGTAGAGGAGGAATAGCAGACAGGAATCAGATCTGCTTTCCCTGGGAATCAAGGGAGCTTTCTTGCTTTAATTACTTTGCAGACCTATTAAGAAGTGCTGCCAGTGCAGTCCTCAGCACTGAAGGTGAAGGCAGAGCCATTCTGTGCCTCAGGTCTCCTGGCCAGGACCCCTGATTTATGGGCAAGAAGGGCACTTGTCTCAAGTGAGCTGATGTGCAGAGCTCAGGCCAGCCACATCTTCTGAGCCCCATGGCGCCAGTAGAGACTCACAAGCTTTCCACTAGACAACGAAAGCCAAGAGGGTCTCAGCTGATCTCTTTGCACATTTTAATTAATTGCAGGAGCTTTTAGAGACTTCAGCTTTTGACAACAAGGCTGATTAGGCAGACCTTCAAGACAGACCAATTAATGAGACCCTCCCATCTCCAGAGCCATCAGGAAGGGCACAGGATATCCCCACATTCTCTCCTAGAGGCAGCAAAGCAGCTTTACAGCCCACCTGAGCTTGTTCAGTTCCATGTTGAGAAGTTATTGCCATAACCAGGACCTGGAGTAAAGGAGCTGTAGCCCTTCAGTCTCCTGGGAGCTGTAACTGGAAAGGCAGCCAAACTTCAAATGAGCAAGCTGCTGACCCCACGGTGCACAGCCTCCTCTGCCTGCAGCTGTCGGAGCATGGCTCTCTGTCCCCGTGTCACTGGCAGCTGGCTGCTGCCTGCTCTCTTCCTCTTCCTTCTTCCCTCTTCTGAAGCTGCTCAAGCTGTTCCTCTGTCCCTCAGGCATGCTTGAGTTTCAATGGCCCATTATGGATTGCTCCATTCCTGCACCTTTACCTGCATTTTTCCACAGTCCAAGTAACCCATATGGAGATAAAAGCTGGCTGGTCTGCTTTCTTGAACATCACTGGACAGAGAACTTTGCTCTTTTATCTCTCTCTTGAGCCTAATGGCTTGTTTTTGGCACAAGCATCTTCCAAAAAAGTAGTGGTTGTGGTTGTGAGGGCTTGGAGGGACAGAGAAGCCACCACTTCCCAGGGAGTCTGTTCTAGCAGTTAAACGTCCGCACTGGTAACAATCCCACTCCTTATTTTCAGCTTGAATTTATCTGGCTTCAGCTTCCAACCAGTGGTTCTTGTTCTTTCTTTTTCCATTCGATTAAAGAGATCCTCAGCATCCAAAGCTTTCTCCCTGCGGAGGTTCTTACATCCTGTTCAAGCTACGGCTGGTCGTTCCTTCAGCAAGGCTGGCCTAATTCCACTCTTAACATTATCCCTGAGTTTTATGTGCTTCTTGGGCTGTGGGAGTTCAAGGCTTTCTCACCCAAATCTTGTGCAAGGTCCTGCAACAAGCAGAGCCATGCAGAGCCTCTCCTCAAAGGCAGCATTTACTGAAGTCAAAATGATCAACTCTGGGAGTGGGCACTGATGATGTGCTCAGGAGCTTGCATGCGCCCATGAACATGCATGTCCTGAAGAGCTGAGGACTTGGTGAGCAATCTCCTACCATACTTGATGCCGTGTTGGGGAAATTTGTGTGTGTGCCCTGAACACCATAGGAGGCGTTTCAGAGAGGATCCATGAATGGGGAGCAGCACTCCTCCTAGTCCCAAATTAGAGGGCTTCAGGTGGATTGGGTTGCCAGGAGCAGGGGACAACAGCAGAGGAGGATGGGGCCAGCAAGCAGAGATGCTTCAGCAAAGTGGCCCCTTGCCTCTTTCTTCTGCTCACACAGTGCTGCCCCACCCAGGCAGGACAGACCCTTGCTTTCACCCAAGCACCTTCACCTATGAAAGGACGGACCAACATCTCTGCCTGGGTGTCCGTTGCTTTGACTGTGCTGATCCTCTTCCTTCCTGCTCTAACGGCTGCAAATGCCTTATCTCACACCACTCTTTCCTGCATAACCCTTTCTCTGATGGTAAGCAGTCTACAGCTAAGTGTGACATGAAGGGCTGCCAGTCCCGCACTCCAGTGCCTTCCAGCTAAGGAGAGACAGGAGAGGAGGCAGGCATGGCGAAGGAGAGCAACAGCTCCATTAGCCAGGGCAGGAGCATCTCTGTCAGGCAGAACCATTGCTGCTGCGGCTGCATGCACCCTGCACACTTATGGCAGGCCCTGAGGACCAAATATCTGCTTGAGCTTAGGGAAACAAAACCAGCCCATGTTTTACAACCACTTTGCAATAAGTCCCAAAGAGCAGCGTGTGGGGACAGCTAATGTGTGTGCACTCACAGAGAGCAGCATTCTCATCCACTGGTGCCAGCAGCACCACAAACTTTGTGCTTGGGCTGAGCATCAGCCGTTCATCCTACAACCCGGGGTCTCCCTGAGCTGTGCCAGCAGCACAACCCACCAAGCCCCTGACGAACATTACATCTTCCCAGCCTTCAGGCCACTGACCCTTCACTCAGCCCCTCTCCCTGGTCTCTGTCTCTTCTGCTATTTTTCTCCATCCTGGAGAAAGACCAAACACTGACATTAAGACAAAATTCCTGCTGTGGGAGCAGCAGCCACCAGAATTGTTGCTGGGCACCGGTGGCACTGAGGGCACAGCCTGCCCAGGCACTGGGAAAGTGGTGAGCGAGAAGTGGTCCCTTTCTACCACCACCCTGTGCAAGCTGGCCTCCAGCCAGCAGCCTCCATTTTCCCAGGGAGCTGAGCAGATGGAGGAACAACCAAATCTCTCTTTGTCATCACCTCTCCCCAACAGGGTCCAGGCTATGGAGGCTGCAGGAAGGGAGCAGAGCCAGATCAGAGGGCTTGGAAATCAAATGCATCTTCTTTGCTGCTTTCTGTTCTTCTGCTTTTCGCCATAATGCTGCTTCCTGCTGCTCTGCTGGCAAGCACCAACCCACCCTGGGAAGGGTCTTGCTGTCCCACCTCCTCCACAGCCCCAGGATGGCTCTGTCACTAAGGCGAGCAGGTCTGTCAGTAGTACAGTGCCTCTGAGAGAGGTGTCCATCCTTCCAAGAAAAAGCTGCTGCTGCCCATCCCAGACAGAGTGTCTCTCTCTGCCTCTGTGCCCGGTGCAGGAGAAGCAGCCTGGTTTCAGTTCTGCACGTGTCCTGCAGCTCCAGCGGGTGGGTGCCAGAGCTCCATGGCTTTGATACATCTGAGAGTCCAAGCATATGTACTTCAGAGACATTTTTTGCGGTGCGCTAAGAAGGAAAGGCCCTTTAACCCACTGTGACAGCAAGCAAGAGCTTAGGCACTTTAAATGTGTCTCCTTGTTCACATTTAAAAAGAGCCTCAGAGCAGGCTTGGAGCTCCTGGAAGACTGAATGCAGTGGGAGTGCAGAAAGGAGAGGATGCCACAGTCCTCAAGACATGGTATTATCATGGTTGAAAGGACAAGGCAGTGGAGAGGCTGTCCTGTTCAGACCTTCTTCAGGTGCTTGTGCCAAGGCTGGCTGGGAGATTTCTGCAGAGAACCATTTGCACTTTGCTCTTCAGCGGGCCATGCTCTGGCTTGACGTCTCCTGGGAGAGCCTTTCCCCCATGTACACCTGAACTGCCCAGGATTTCATCTCTCTCGTGGCCAGGGCGAACATTCTGTACAGGTAGCTCCTGCCTGTCCTCGCCTCTCTCACCTCTTCCCCATCTGCACACGCTGCTCCTGCCAGCACCAGTGCTTCTGCGTGCAGGGCAGATGGAGGTGCCAGACACCCGTTAGGCAGATTTATGGTCATCAGGAACAGCTTCCATGTGTGTGCAAGTGCCATTGGACCCTCTCCCTACCCTTTCTTGCTCCTAGGCTTGGGGCCGTGCCTCTGACTCTGCCTGCATGGCACATGGCACACTGCAGTCCAACCCGGACGTCTTCTCCCTGACACCAACCACAAAGCCCAGGGTCCCTGCCAGGGGGAACAGACGCTGCAGTCTTACCCCTGGCAGCCCGTCTGGCTGCATGTGTGCAGCACGGTGACTCAGTGCTGGGCGTGCAGATGGGCCAGCACAGCAGCAGCGATGAATCCCCCTGGCCCTGCAGCCAGCTGGCCAGGCTCAGTGGTGGGAGCGTGAGCACTTACAGGAAAGCCCCGTACACTTCCCTGTAGATGCCAGGTCTCCTCTTCACCTCTGGACACTGCCCAGCCCCGCAGCTGGGCAGCCATCAGGCAAGTGGATGGCATCTCATGGGCTCAGGCGAGCAGGGACCTGGCCCCTGCAGCCCTGGCCTGGGAAGAACTCCCTCCCATTCAGTTCAGGGGTGAGAGAAGCACCATCCGGAGAGATAGCTGAGACCTCCAGCTGCAATTATCAGCGCCTTCAGCCAAGCCAGCTAAGATAATGAGAGCACTAGGGAGCGTGTACGTGCGGCAGGCGGGAGCATGGCCAAGGGATCTGCTCGCACTGCTGGCATCCGGCACGGCACCTCGCCAGCAGGCCCCTTACCTCTGTGCATTCTGAGAGCAGGGGCCCAGTCTGTGCCCTGCTGAGGAGGTGCTCAGGACGGGTGGGGAATGAATTGTCAGTACCAAATCCCCACGCGCAGCCCAAGGACTCAGTTTGCGCCATGGCTCTGCCCTAAAGACTCCAAAGGATGCTGAGGATGGCAGCAAACTGGCACCGAGCTCATTCACAACAGGGCTTTTCTGAAAGCCCAAGTAGAAAGGAGACAGATCACTAAGGACAGGCCTGATCCAAGCCCAGGGTCCTCCTTCCTCCAGCACATGCAGTAACCTTCCCATCAAGTTCCTCAGTGCCTTTGGGCTAAGCACAGGAGATGAAAAATCACCAGCAGCATCCAAGCGTCTGACCACTGCACCGTCAGGCACAGACCTCTGTGCTGCTGCGATGCTTTCTCAAGGACACCATCAATTCACAAGCAATATCATATTGTCTTCTGCTATCACAGCTGAGTAGGCAGCCCCTGCCATCATTTCACCCTGTGATCTCTCTGGGCCCTTCTTATGCTGTGTATGAAACTTATACACAGAAATGAAGTTCTGGCATCTACATAACCCAGGAGAACCAAATAGGTCACCAGCCACAGTCTCTAGGAGAAGATCTAACAGGAGCTACAGTTACCAGGAAATGGAATTCTGGCTTTCAGCTCTGGATTTTTCATGGGGTGTGTGTTTCTCCAGCTCTGCCTAGAAATATGCCCAAGTGTTTCCATGCATATGTAAAACCTTACAGCACTGCACATTGAGGGAGCAGAAATCACTACCAAGGATGGACAAAAAAAAAGGTGAGTGCCACATGGAACAGCATTCAGAAAGGTCTTTAACATGTTGTAACAGTCTGAGGAGAAAGCTCACACCTACCTGGGAAGCTCTCCAGTGAAATAAATGTATTGCATCCCTCTGGAATGTTTCAGAGAGATATTAAGAAAAGAGAGATGGATTACGTACACTGCCTGCCTGAAATGAGCCTAGAGCTCCTAAATGCCAGAGCGGCATTTCAGAGGCACTGCCCTGTGAAGGGTGAATATCAGCGCTGCTCCTGCCCTCCTTTCCTCTGCTCCTCACTCCCACACACGTATAGATGGGTTTAGGTGCAGACAGGCAGCCTGACATACCTGCGAGAGGCTTTATTTGAAGGGCTTCTCAAGCACAAGCCCTGACTATTATACAGCTGGCTGCCTCAATCACTCAGGAAGAAAAAGCACTCCAACCATACATAAAAAATTTATCTCAAAAATAACAAGGCATTAAAACACTTGAGCTCAGTTGCATTAAGGTCAGCTGGAGCATTTCTGTTCCCCAGCCTGATCACACCTGCAATGAGGCCAGGGAACTTCATGTCACCCAGTTTCTCCTGCTTTGCTCCCCATAAGTCCAGTTCTAGATTTCTTACGCCATCTGCTGTAACATGCCCTAAGAGAGCCAGTACTAACATGAACAAGACAAGCAGCATCAAAAGGGTCCCGATGAAGGACAGGGCAGAGGGCTCATGTGGCAGCAGTGCAGTGCCCATGTGGCAATGGACTACAGATCACGTGGTTTTATATGAGACGCTCTTTAGTACAAGGATGCAGGGCTCTGTTTGCAACACCACACCATCCCTGGACCATGCAGGACACTCTCCCGGGTCTATGCAGCTACCCAGCACCAAAGGACGCTGCTCAGCATCCCAAAACACGTTGTCCTCTTATCTGACAAGCAGGGCTCAGCAGTGTGGCTGGGGAGAAGGTGCAAACGCTGCTACAGGGAGCCCAGCCCTGGCTCTTGGCTTTCTGAGGACCTGCCAGCCAGAGCTGCGATTGATGCCGTTTGCGGTGGGGCCCTTCTCTCAGCAGGCAGCTGCTTCACACCCAGCCGCCGTGAGGAAACCTCTTTGTCAGGGCCGCTAATGAGCAGATTGTATTTCAGAGCACAGGTACAGTCAGTGGCTTTCATCTCCCTGATAGCTCCCACGGGAAAAGAGCAGCCGCTGCCCCGCAGAGCAGGTCACAGGCCGGTCTCGCTCGGCTTTTTGGTGCTCGCAGCCTTTAAACCCTCTGTTACTTTGCACCTGCCCGTGGCTATTTTATAACACAGGAGTATAGGGAAAGGGGTTATGGAAGCACCCACCAGAGTTCGTGCAGGAACACGGTGGTGGAATGTGGCATCAATGCTGAAGCACATGGGGGAGCGAGGAAACAGCCATGAGGGGGGATGGCATCTAACTTATTGGGAGATTTACATTTAAAGCAACAGCAAAATCCATTTGAAAGACCTCCATTGCATTTAGCAGCCCTCAGTTTATTGCTCTAACTCCTAGCCCGCTGTCCCTGTGCACCCACCAGGCACAAGCTGGCTTGCACCCATCCAGCCAGGGGCAATGTGAGACAGGGGGGCTGAGGCCTCGAGGAGGCCCTGAGGAGGAGGGGGATGTGGCTTGGTCAGGGGAATTGGCTCTTCAGAAGAAATTCAAGTGCTTGCCCCAGGTTCAGATTCATCTCAAACAAAGTTTCAAAGCTCTGGGGGCCAGCGCAGACCCCCAGAGCTGGCAGGTACATTTGCTGGAGGGGTGCATTCAAGAGCAGCCCAGGGTGCTCCAGGAGGTACTTGGAGCAGCACAGGCAGTGGACCATGCTCTGCCACTCACTGGTTTGCTCTCTGGAGCCATCCACCAGGCCATGCTGGGGTGTTAGCACAGATCCTGTGTCATGGACACTTCCCACATCCTCCCCTGAGGCTTAGGGATGCTGTCACAGGGATGCTGTTTGTATCAGCTCACAATGTAGATGTGGCTCCTTCAGCCTCTGTCCCCCTGCAGCCAACCCCTAAGATCCCAGCACGGCATCCGAGGCAGGTTTGCAGCAACGGGGTTGTGCACTTCTGGCACAGGTCTCCAGCCTGCTGGCACTGACTGCTGGATGAGGGACCCATAAATCCATTCCAGGGGAGATGCAGAGCACCCCACCACTTTGCCAGGCTCTCCTCTTAAAAGGCAGTGTATTTACTAGCCCCTCGCCCAGGAAAAGGAAATCTGCTACTTTTAACAGGGTTTTTCATACGGTTTCTTTATCAGCACCATGTGTGCTGGGAGTTCCTCCCTGCCCCCACGTGTTTGAACCATGAGAGATGTTATGGGGCACTTGTGAGGACCGCTGCTCCCTGTGAAGCTGGGAATGCCCTTCAAATTCCCTTCACCTTGGTTTCTAGAAATCTGAAGTTGGGTGCTGAGGTTCCAGCCTGGCTTCCTCCTGGCCAGCTCACCACTAGTGATCTATCTGCCCTGTCCATGTTGTGTGTAGTGGTCCTGCCACATCCTTCCCTCCAACTCTGCAGTCCATGCTGGCACCCTTCAGCAGCACCAGCCTCCCTCCTGTGCTACCAACCCTGGGCACTAGATGCAGTTTCAGCTACAGAGCTATTGCTGTCACATCTGCCTCCAACACATTGCATACAGGCCACAAGAAGACAATCTCATCCCAGAATGAATGGGGAGAAGCCAGTGCCTGTGCAACACCCCAAGTCAGACCTACCGGCAAGGGGTTGAAGTTCTGATCCACCAGGTGGTTGTGGCCGTGGTCAAGGAAGGAGTGCCGCACCACCACATCGATGCCCTGGCTGGCCAGCAAGCCCAGTGTGTTCAGCCACCTGGGGACAGGGGGAGCAGAGTCAGGCTGCTGCAGG
>WEIS01093995.1:0-15472 GCA_013389965.1 Todus mexicanus
TATATATATGTAAAATTACATATATAATATATTTATATATGCATGCATATATAATGTTTTCTGAAATATAAAAAATTAATGGCTTTTATCCCCTTGTGAGATAGTTACTTTCTGATTAGGTGCAGCATGGACAAATATTTCACTGCTTGTTATATGAAACACTAGAGTGTCTCATATGTAAGTGCTGCCCTTCTGGAAATAATTACCTTTTTGAAATAATGTTATACACATGCTTCTTTGTTTAGGCATCCTACAGGTTAATATAATCAAGAGCAGATGCCTTGAGACAAATTAGCTGTTTCCTGTCAATAAAACATAATGCTGCACACTTAATTTATAGGAAACACTGGTGTCGTTAAATGCCTTGAGCTGTCTCTGCTGCTCATCCCTGTGGAATCACTCTTATTATTGCAGCCCTACTACCACACAGTATTAGTCCATAAGCATAGAAGAGTTTATCTAAGTAAGAGCTGTAAGCAATATGAGATGATTCTGCCACAAGAAGAGCTTGAATTTGCTTACTCACTCTCCAATTCATTTTTCATCTACAGGATTCACTATATTCACTCATAAAACCAGGACATTTTTACAAAAGTTTGAATAATGACAGTGCTCTGCAGCTGCTTGGTACTGCTTCTGAAATGGTACTTGCCTTGGTGAAGATCCCTCTAATGAGACTAAATGCTCATCTAAGCAGCCACACAGCTGTTAATAGACAACTTGGGAGAAGAAAAATTCTGAAAAAGAAAAAAAAAACCACAAACCCTCCCTATCATTTTTTTTTCCTTGCATATTTATAATTCACATAAGGGTCATTCTCTTCTCTGGGCTTTGGTTAAGAAACATTTATCCTCTAACCTAGTCTTAAAGCAATCAGTGAGATTCATTTGCAACCAGTACAGTTAATTTTGGAAGACATGTTGCCATGCCATGGTTAAGCTGCGTTATGTTTTATCATGGTGTTTAACACCCAAAACACGCAGTATCACCCTCAAACATTTGCTGCGTACTCTCTTTTTAAAACTTAACATTTATGAGGCGTTTCAAGAAAAAGAGTAATTTAGGCTCTAAGTGCTAAGTAATCAAAAATTAGCCCATAAAAAGACCATGTTTTGAGTATTGTAATTTTTTGAAGCCCTTCTACATTGACAAGGTCAAAACAGAGAAAAAGAACACATGGAAATGCTGAACATTTGGTGGCTTCTCAGTGGCTCTGAGCTTATTTTACTCACTAACAACAGTCTTCAATATTCAGACTTTCAGCAATCAGCCAAGAGAAAACAAAGTTTCTGACAGTTTCTCCCAGTCTGCAACACAATATGAGAAGCCACCTTAACTAGATCAAGAGTGAAGTACGGTTCACACAAGACCCTTGCTAAGGCTCACCGCCTTCAAAGTCGAGAAGATTGAAAAAACCTCTGCTATTTTTCTTTAATATCAAAAAACATTTTGAAGGAGCACTCACAGACAGTTTGTTTAAGACTAGGTGGAAGACCTGAACTGGCTAACAATTGGTTTAACTGAAACAAAGAAATCTGTTCATTAATCAAAGCTTATGACTCCCATGAAGTGCCCAACCCACCCCTACACCCCTTTGATTTATAGCACATCAACCCATGCCTTGAAACAGATGGGTTCTTTGCACTCCCTTCCTGAAATAACTGAACAATAAAACCAGCCAACAAAAACAAACAAAAAAATCCCCCTTTCTAAACAATCGTGACCTTTTCTCAAGAAAATTACAATTTTTATAAAAGTTCATTGTTTTTGCCAGACTCCTGGTGACCAGGCGAGAAAAGGTCAAGTTCCCACTAAAGCATTTTTCATCTGAGTGGTCTTGAAAGGATGGAGAACTCAGCTCACTGAAGGTGAAATCCCAGAGGTCACCATGTCAACCTAAGCGCTGTCTGCCACCAGTGACCCAGCTCCATCCCTCCAGCCTTGATGTCCACTGCTGCTGCACCCCAGGCTGCCTCCTGTCCTGCCACAATGCAAAGCAAACCCACCAAAACACAATCTTGCCTGTGTATTACCCTGCTGAAAAGCTCAATGAGCAGGAGAGGATCTAACAAAGCAAGACCCTTTTTTACACAAAATAGAAAGATCTGTAATGAGTTATGTGGCCCCATAAGGAAAATTGGAGGTAAGTCCGAAATCTTTTCTGTCTGAGTGACAGTTATGATTAGATGCACCCACTTGGGAAATTACAATATGTGGCAAGGATATGGTAAAATAATCCCCTCAAAAATACTCGTGNCAACCACCTTTCAGGGTTATTAGAGAAAGAAAAAAGTTTATACGTAAAAAAAAAAAAAAAAAAAAAAGGAATCTGTGTAAATGTCCTCACTAGAAAACCTACTCACACCAGTCAAATCAACCAAACAGGCCAAACAGGTTGACTTCAAAAGTCTAGTATGCAAGATATGAATGGAAAAAGCATGCATACTTGCTGCATGTTGTCATAGCATTCAGCTTGCTTCAAATTAAACGTTCAATTTTAAGAAAAATCAAAATAGGGTTTTAATTCAACAGCATCTCCAGAAAAAGATTTATACTTCATGGCTTCATATTTATCATGTCGGTGGGCAAAAACTAATGGGCATTGTCACATTCTGTCACCGAATAAAATGTCATGAAAGCCAAATGACACATTGTGAATTTACAAATTGTTACTCCAGGAGACAGAAACTGTTAAACACAGTTAAGAAAAAAGTAATCAAAATAATAAAATAGAGAATTATTATTATTATTTTGCTTTATTACCTCTAGCATCCCAGCCTCTTCTATTTAACAGCCAGAGAAACAAAGACCTGTCATCCACTATCTTCATGAATTACAGTCCAACCTGTAAATACAAACTGAGCACTTGATAGGATGTAGAGGTGTTTCTATTTTCTATTTAATACTGTTTCATGCATTCATGTGCTAATAAAGGTTAAACAAGATGACCCTTCAAGCTACCCTCTACGCTTTATCTGCCAGAGCTATAAAAGCCAAAGAAAATTGGTGCATTTATATTGTGAAAAGAGAAAGACACCAAACACTGTAATGAAGTGGAGCATTTCTTCTCGTGTATCATTTCAGCAGCAGTTGTTTGCAACGAAAACATTTAGTCAGAACCAGATTTTTATGAGAAGTCTTCATGTGTTACTAATCTTTTGCTGACATCATACTGATTCCCCTGGATCTTTCATTTGCTCCTGGTGAATCACCCTGCTCATAAAGCAAATTGCCTTGTCCTGACTTTGATTTCCACGTTGATTTTCAGCGTGGCTTCAGGTATATGCAGCAGTTTACCCTTGAGAAAATTCCGCATAGTCATGCCAGCACAATCTTCATCCCAAATCAACACACACAACCACTGTACAATGAAGAATATAAAATAAAAAATGGAGGAATCAATTCTTAAATACTTCCATTCTAGAACAGCCTTTTTACCTCAGACTCCAAAATCAGAACCAGATGTAAAATTAAGTACAAAATAGCTCACATAACCACAGATGAGAAGCAGACAGAAGTTTCTATCAAACTATCTGCTCATTCCCCTTGACTTCCCAGCCTTGCTTTCAATCTCCCCAAAAGATCAATTACTCCTCCTTCATACTGCAAGTACAGCATCCCCTTTTTAATCATCTCAGTAGTCTGAAACACATGCCAAAAAAAACCAACCTCTGAGGAGTCCCACAAAGAACCTGTAGGCAAAAAAAAGCAGCTGACTAAAGTCACCTCTTTGGATCTCCATATCTTTCAAAAGATAAGAGCATGGTCACGAACATTAATAGTTGGGACAACAAAAAGTGACAAGTTCAGATTAGAAGCGCCATAAGGAAAAGATTTAATGAAAACCTTTATAACTCATAGAAAAAGAATCTCAGATTGCCCCATGGAGAGAAAGCCAGTGAAAAATACAGATAGAGAAGCTGGTTTTAGCAGAAGTGTTGCCACTGTTTCACCAAATAATGTTTACCTGAGATAAACATGATGTAGCAAATCTTGATATGTCCACTGATTAGACTAGAGGAAGCTAACATTATAGAATAAATGGTGCTCTCTTTTGGGCAGAGCTGGTAAACAGAAGTCTACGGGGAAGCAAAAAAAAAAAGCNGGCAAAGCGGGAAAACAGAGGTCTAAGGGGAAAAAAAAAAAAAAAGCAAGCATGTCCATTGCAAAGAAATTACAATAAAAACCTGATGTGTTACTATAATGTTTCATGATCACACGAGATGAGCCAACACCAATTAAATACTGCTTTGAAAGTACAAGCTCGTCTCCTATTTACAGCAGCAATGATAGAAGAGGCAAATTGTGGCCATGACCTTGGCTTTTACTAACACATGCCAGAAGTTGGATTTACAGAGGTATTTTTTGAGCTAAAATTGCACATGGACCAATTGACACAAATACAGCGATTTGCAAAATATCCTCGTAGGATGCCTCAAATGGCTTTTTAAATTTTTAATCACAAACAAATGAATCATCTTAGAAAGAGTACACAGAAAAAGAACTACTACCATCTCCGCCAGCACTGACAGTCTTAAGAAACCTAAATTAAGCTAATTCTAGGTGCTGAATGTTTCTTCCCTCTGTCATAGGTATGCACACACACAGTCTGTCAAATCATGCCCAAAATTAAAACATAGATTAAAAAAGAAAAAATAAACAACAAAAAAAAACCAAAAACAAAACAAAAACAAACCAAAACCAACAAAAGCCTCAACCAACAAACAAAAAAACCCCACAATGCAAAGTTTTATAAAAATCCACCATAGGACAGTAAAATAAATTATTTTCTTATCTTTTCAATTTAATCTGAAAAACGCGCATCACACTAAGCCCTTCTATCATTTCCTATATATTCAATGCACAATAGGAACTACTGGGTTTTAGGCATTCTAAGACCTATAATCAAGCTGAATCCAAGTTTTCCCAACATAATTATTCTGAACTACATCTTTTTCATATGCATATATGGACTTAAGTTGCTTCTTGCATTTGAATTGGAGGAACCAAAATTGGAATTTAGCAAAATACTTAATATTCTTAAAACAACAGACTCTTTACACTTTCCAAATATGCTTCTGTTATTTTGCAGGAACAATGTGAGCTATCCTTACTAACTTAGACTGGGTCTGGTAATTTCCCTGTACAGAGGGCTGATCAGTTCCTCTTTAGTCTAGAAAACAGCTCATTTTTAAAAATATTGAGTAATGTTCTTTGAATGATGTCTTTTGTCGCATCACGTTTGTTTTTGGCTTTTTTCTGAATTGTCTTCCTTGAATGCTTTCTGAGCTAAGTTAGTAAAACGTACATTATCTAAGTGTCTACAGTTGTCTGCATCATCCTTCTCTATTTGCTGTAGTCTACAGACGTTGAGATTCTGCATTTGACAGCAGTGCCATCACCCAAGTGGCTTACAGAAAAAATAAACACTGTGGCTACAGCAAGATCTTGAACTCATGTGCTAGAGGGCTCCTGCATTTCATAATTATTGTTCTTTGTTTTGAGGTGGTGCTTATAGCTCCCAACAGCAAACTGATCCCTTCTAGGTATCAGGTGATGCGTAATGAAAACTGAAAGGGAAGTTGAGAATAATAACCTGATGACTGGTATTTTTTCCCCAGCTGTCTTTTATGCCCACATTCATGCTTTCTTTCCTGTTCCCAAGTTAAATGTTTTAATTTTGGCCAAGCTCATGCTGGAATTCAACACAAAGCTCTCTAAAATATTTAGGGTCCAATCTAACTCCCATTCAAGTAGATGGGAAAAAAAGATTGATTTCACTTCTCTAAGAGCTGGTTTCAGAATAGCAAATGTTCCTGTATTTCTGCTAAGACAAAGGCCAGAGCAATATGTCAAACCGCTACACTCAGTCATGTCAGAAGCATTCCCCGTACGTGTCTTAATAATGCAGCATACTGATGAACCCAAAAGCCCTTCTCCCAAGCAACAGCACCACACCAGTCCCATCCCAAACTCCTCCTCACTCCTTCCTCACCCAAGTCAATTGCTCAAAATCTTGTCCATATTTTTTTCTATTTTCTTTCCTTATATTTATTACCCTATTTATACTGGCCTTGCAGTGAAGCCAGCTAAGGCATTCCCTTTTGTCTTGAGAAGAACAAGATGGGATTTATTTTTTTTTTTTAAATCATTTTTACACGCACAATATCGACAGTCCTAGAGATCAACTGAAAAATCTACTATTCTTAAACAAACAGTTCTTAAACAAACTTGCTTAGTTTTATCACTGGTGCTTTCTTTTCCTTTTCTTTTTCCTCTCTCACTGTCTCTGTCACCAGCACCAACCATTTTCACTTCAGACGTCACACTGTAATTTAAGAAAGCTCTTGTTCTACAATTTAAAAAACTATTTTTATGACCGCCACTATTGAGATATGTATTCAAGTCTTTGTGCTATACTTATTGAAACAAGCACAAGTCTCAAAATGTCTCTGAAAAGTGCTTATTAAAATCGTTATATCTAAAAAAGACTTGCTAAGAAATCTCTTCACAGGCTTTGATTCCATGAAGCATCCATGATCTTTCTCCAAAATGTGCTGATCAGACAGGGGGGAAAAAAAAAAAAAGAGCTTGAGACAAATAAATAAATAAATAAAAGAAAACCCGTAAGACAGAAAACAGGATCCTGAAGCAGAGTTCACATCCCAATAAAAAGAAACTCATGGACTGCATAAAATTTACGAGGATGATTGTTGGCATTGGTGTAAAAATATACATCTTCTATGAGAGGAAGGATAGTAGTGCAGAGCCTTGGGAGAGAAATAGGGCATCACCTGAGTATTTTATTTTAAGCACAGGCTGAAGGATTGCCCTGAACCAGGCCCCAAGACACCAGGGCAGCCCAGCTCTTCATCAGGAGCCTGGGAGATCTTTCTTGCCACGCTGCAGTAGGCTTCTTTCCATAGCACAGCAGAGGTGTCCTTAAAGATGTGACAGCAAGATAGCTGGTTGTGTCCCCTCACATAAAGAACATGAAGTTCTTGAACAAACACCTTGTCATATGTTACGAGTTTGCAAACTATGTATCCCTACATGTCAAGAGTAATATGGAGCCAGACTCCCATGAAATAAGAGCAAGAAGCCTGCAGCACAAGTGTTCCCCAGCTGTGGTCTCCCTGCATCACCAGAGCAGCTTCTTCTGTCTCCTGACCTAAAAGTCGAGAACCTAGAAGGGGGAAAAAGAGATAGGAGGCAGGACCTCAAGAAAGTTCTGCTCTCTGAGCAAACCAAAGCATCTGGGGAGGTCAGGGAGAGGTAACCAGGCAGGTCTGAGTCCCCACCTGCTCTGTTATATGTGCGTGGACACTGAGGGAAATCCAGTGTTCATATCTGCCTGCGGCACAGTATCCCCTGGGCTCCCACTGCAGCAGAGCAGCTTTGCTCTGCCCCTTGCACCAGGTCTGCAAAGCCTCATCTGAAACAATTAAGTAAAATGAGGTATAATTTAAAGTTTAAAGTTCAACTCACATTGAGCTATTATTAATTACTTATTAAAGGGGGAACATTATCCATATTATAAATGTTACATGAGTAAACGAGGAGTATGAATGAGTGAGATCTATTCATCTCAATGAGCACATCTCTCCCAGAGAGTGTTACAAAGCCATGGGATGTCCCCAGGTTTCAGAATTTGCATTCCCATCTCTGAGTTAGATGAAAGACTTGCAAAAGCATGTGTATCTAGATAGCTCCTTAATGACTCTGCCTCTCAGGGGAATTTTGTGCATTGCTTATTCAGGAGAAAGACCGCAATAGGTTGTACCATGCCCACTTACCAACAAGAATTGCTATTTAAACAGCTGTTTTCTTCCGCAAAAACAAAAAGCTTAACAGGCACCTACTATCAATACTCGCAATGAAGGAAAGCTACAAATCTTCCAAAGGTGCAGACAGGGAGCAGTGAGGTGGCAACACAAGCCACTTCTGTAACCTAAGGCTATGTCTACATTGCAATTAGAAGGTGCATGTGGAGATAATAGTTGGTGCTGAGAACCTAATGCCATATTATTAAAAAAACAGAGAGGGCAAAGAGGGGGCGCGATTTACTTTCAACAAGCTCTAGTCTGATCTGATGGACTGAACGGCCATTAGCGGTGGGAGTGTTTGTCTCAGTTTCATCCAGAAGGAGATGAGTTCATGAGCTCTGAGACTGCCCTGAAATGCAAACCAAATGGCATTAGTGCAGACATCTGGAAGAGCTGTTTCAAATTGTATTCCTGATCTGAACAAATCCACAAATATAAATGCACATTGCTTCATCCCGTTCCTCAATACCTTTGAAAACACTGAAATAAGTCATGCACAAAGGCACACCTGAAGGAGAAGAAAGGTTGCACAGCCATTTCTCTTTTGCCCAAGCTCTTATACTTTTCATGTCACTTTGACAATAAGGAGAATGAAAGTCTGAGACACCAACTAATCTACACTCCATTGCCTGGTTGTGAAGGCAGGAATTTCAAGATTTTCTACTTTACCTATTGAGTTATTCTAAGACAGAAAATTTTCTACAAAGTTTTTTCAAATTTTCCTCTGCATTAATGAGACATTTTTTATTTTATTTTTCTCAGAGAATTTAGCAGTTTTCTCAAAATAACCATTCCACATCCAATCTCTTTAACACACCTATTTCTGAACAGCAGACAAAGAATGAGTTGCATTTCATTAGGCAGTGTCTTTCCAGTAGATGCTGCCACTGCAGTGCTGAGCAGCTCTCACAGCAACACTGAACTCTCCTCCACAGACCTTCAGTGCCAAAGTTGCACATCGATTTTGCTGTGCCAGAATTGGTGCTCCCAAAGCATCCTTCCTGCAGCATTGACAGAGGGACCCCTGTTCTCCCACAGGAAGCATAACATGAACGGGCAGACTTGCAGCCCCCTCTCTCTCAGGTTGGTTATGAGGGCAGATACTGCATTTTGTACTTTCCTTAAACTGGGAATTGTTTTTAAAAAATAATAAACAAACAAACAAAATCAAACAAAAGCCAACAAAACAAAATAAAACAACAACCCTGACTACTTCCCCTTTTTCAGTCCAGATGCTCACAGCAGCACCATTTCTTACAACTATAAGGAAGGAAAATGACAGCTTTCAATCAAAGTGATTCTGTTTCATACAAATACATTTCTTTTTTTTCCCTTAAATTTCTTTCCTGCCCTTCCGCATACCTGGACAGGTGGAGTGAGGTACAGAAATTCTTCCCTGCTGGGAAGCCAAACCACAGGCTGATGCCTCCAGCCNAAAATTAAAAAATCATGACAAAATAAAACCACAACCAAAAGTGTTGTATAGGATTGGTCTGTTTCTGCTCCTTTGTGATATGCATGACAGTAACACAGCTGAAATATAGACATGCCCTTAATTTAGCTTCTCTAAAGCGCTCCTGTTACCTCTTAATGTAATCAATTACTGAGTAATCTGAACTGTGCCCACAGAATGAGTAGAAATTGGCATCCAAGCTAGGACAATGCAAGTGGTGGTGTTAATTCCCAACCATCTATTGTAATCCTGTATTCACTGGAGAGATTTCTCACTTGGTAAAATTTAAAAGCTCTTTACATAAATCACTGCTTTCCTTTGATACAGAGCAACAGGAAACATCTTTTTAGCACTAAAATTATACAAAACATGCTATGCATATAGATATGCAGGTAGAATGGGACAAACAGTATTTCTATAGTTTTTGGACTCATTTGCTTTAGTGGATAAATACTGTCTTTAGGTACAATCCATACTCAAAAGTGCAAGACGTGTCATACATACAGTGAGAGACATTCCTTCAGTACAGAAAATCCCCTTAAGAATCATTTCAAACGACACTTTGCATCAACTACAAAATAAGCCACCTCCACTCTTGCAGATGACAAACAGCAAAGGGGGAGTGAATTGCACTATTCCAGAGCCAGGTAAGGCAAACAGCCTGAGAGCCCTGCCTGCCTGTTCACTCCATTTTCTCTGGGAACAGGAGGGAGCTGGTGATGTTGGGAAGACCACACGGCCAGATTCATGCACTCCCTCACTCCCTTTTCCTCTCACTCTCTCCAGTCCTTTCCTTCTCACACTGCCGCAGAGCTTTCCAAATGAAGAAGCTGTTTCCATGACACCAAACCCTTAATTTGAAGCATACATATAAACAGCCTGGGATTGTGATCACAATGCACCATTTCATATTTATTTTATTCTTTTTTGGTTCTACTTTAGACAGAGGCATCCCATCCTTACAAAACTCAACACAAAAATTACTAGTTATAACCAGCAAGCAGTTTCAGTATTTGTGTTTTACAAATACCTTGACTTTGTTCTCTATCAAATTTCTTGTCATGTTTAATAAACCGAAGAAGCAGGCTAGTTGATTAATCAGATTGCTTTGTGTTTGTGCTCTGTGCTTGTGGCAGATCCATCCCCCTGGTGCTTTTTTCTTTTGGTGAGGTCTTAGCTCAGCACATGTTTTCTCCTCGCTGTTTACTTTTCTTCAAAAGCTGTTTTTCAGTCACTCTCTTCTTTTCTGCAGAAAGCTGTTTTATACTCTTCTATCATGACAAACATACAGCAAGAAACTACAAATGTAAATATTCTCTTTGTTTATCTATCTAAATGTTATCTATTTATCTTAAAAAGGGGGGGGGAAAGAGATCATTCTTCTTGCATATAAAAGCTGTGCATGGCACATTAAGACAAACATAATCTTGAACTGAGTAAGGAACAGCGCTACCACTAATGGAATCTACCCCAAAAAACCATTTTACTTTATAATGCCTTAATTGTGTCTACTTAATCACACAGATTTCTTTGTGTATTAAAGAAAGACTGTAGTCAAAATATTCTCCGATTAAAACACTGTCATTTTTGACTCCCAGCAGAATGGAAGCAGAAAGCAAAGATGGCAGAAGGATGAAGGTTTTGTACACCCATAGCATCCCTCCTCTCACCCAGCTACTGCTACAAATGAACTGCAGTGGCAGAAGTACCACGCAATAGCAGTTAAGTATTATTCATATCCTTTAGCTTTATTAACAAGCCCAAGACACCTACAGTATATACACCCACACACAGGCTAAGTCAACAGCAAGGGAAAGAATGTATTTGTTGAATGTGTGATTTCCCACTGTTCGGTGCCTGTGAGGTAGCCCCCCACGGGATGCTGTGCCCTCAGCTCGCTTCTCAAACACAGCAGATCATGTCCCACTGCTGCGTGGTATGAATTACTCTGTAGCTGCAACTCACAAGGCACTCCTAAATATGCAGAGGGGACATGGGAAAAGCAACAAAGTGGCACATTTCCATCTGGCCGTCACTGGTAGGCTGGCTGTGGAGTAGCAGCTTGTACCTTTGGGCCAGATGTTTCACTGTCCTGGAAGACATGACAGCACTAAATAAAGCAAGCAAATCAATGTAAGAGAAGAATCGGTACTTTTCCTGTCCCCAGATTATCCAGAAATTTCTGTGCACAAAGGAAATGAGCAAAGTCCGTGGCTTTACGGGATGAGACAACCACTGACATGCTTGCAAGCAAAGTGATATATTAGGTAGGGTGCAGGATGAAAGGGGATTTCGGAATTGAAGCAAAAATTATTTTATTGATATCTTTTCCCCACCCATCCCCAATCCTTCCTTATGATATAGACTCTTCCCCCCAAATCAGCCAGTTCCAAAGGCCAAGGAATGCAGCATAATTCCCTGCACTGACAACACTGGGCATCCCACCAGGTCAAAAGTGCTGCATGTGATATGAGCAGATGGCTGTACCACCAACAACGGCACATCCACAGAACCTCTCAGAAAGCAACACGATGAGTAAAACCTGAAATCCCCTAAACAGCAGAAAACTCTCAGGATGTAGAAACGCAAAACTCAAGAGCAACCCACAAAGCCATGGGGATGGCAGCCAGAGCTGAAGGGGACAAAAGTGCTACGTGACCAGTGGGGTACCTTCACACCTGTGCTGCTCTCTTCTTCCACATGGCTATTTCAGTCAGGCATGATCTTCCCTCCAAGCCCAGTCACCAAGAAGTGACAACAGCGGACAATGTCCTCCAGTGCCAGCACTGCCATGGTGAGCCTGGCTCTTGCCACTGAGGGGCATCCTTAATTTAATAACCTCTTTCCTAGCATAGCACATGCTTCCTTCTCCAAGTGGAGTCCCTTCAACCTGAGGAAAAAAAGTTTGCCAGGGTAGAGATGGTCTTGAGACAGAAGCAGTGGACTAGCAGCCTCATGTCACCATCTCCTCACACGAGGGGCTCTGTGGTCCCCAGAGGCTGTTGTGGAAGTTTGTCAGTTACATATAACCTAGTGAGTCTTCATCAGCAGTGTAATCCTCTCCAGGATTCATGCCAAGCTAAAGGCTGGTGGAGCCCTTAACCCAGTGAATATTGCTTTCTAAACCCAGACAGCTTCGGGACAAAATCACAAGTATTTTGGGGGCATTGCTATTGACAACTTCTGGATTATTTAGCCACCACTTCGTCGGAAGGCTAAAAGGAGAGGAAGTAGGCTGCAGTATTTAGGATGCTCATGTGAGACTGAAGAAGAGGCAGGCTCAAGGCTTCCCCACTGCAGATTTTCTCTGCAAACTTCAAGCAAGCCTTTAATCATCTGTCAGAGAGAAACAACAGGATAGTCACAGGGACAGGGTGAAGACAAATACATGGGAGCACACATGAGCCTGCAGCAGCAGGCACGAAGTGATATGAAAACCCTGAAAGAAGCAGCAAGTTTGGGGGTTACAGTGTCCCTGTCCCTGCCTTACTGAAGGGCTACCTTACTATTGGGAAAACCTCAAGCAACAAGAGCATCAATCCTGGGAGGGTGAAATGTGACCAAAGCCCCGCTGAGGGATCTGGATGCCAGGGCGTGTGCTCAGGGTTTCTTCACCACTTGAGGAGAGCAGGACAGTCTCTAAACATGATTTGGGATGTGACACGGAAATGAGATAATGACACATTTGAAAGTCAGCTGTAGGAAGAGATGGGGTGACTAAGGAAAGACAGAGTTACTTGCTGGATCACAGAGACAGCACAACACCAGAGATCAGTGCAGAAAAGACCTTTTCAATTGTGGGGTAGGGTTTATACCATTAGGATGCTGCCATTCTGCAAGTTATTCTGAGGTCTATTCATGCATCTCTGCCTTTTAGTTGAATTATATTTTTCCCCTTTAATAAACTTGCTTATTAAGTCTCACTATCACACCAAAGGAGTAATTTGGATTTAATTTATCTCTCTCTGTGTGCTTTCCATAGTCACTGCTCCTTTTACTTTTTCCCCTCTATCTGTCAGTCTTTTTAATTCTCTGTCTTTTGTGTGAGCCTTGTAGGGCAAGGATCATACCTACTTCTATTTTTGGAAACCATCTACAGGGAATAAATTATGGTAATTAAGTCCAGCAGAATTAGATTGTAGTGATTGCCAGACATGGAATAGTCACTGTCAGACATCCTCAGGACAAGATAATCTGGTTTTTGGACTCAAGGAAGAAAGAAACAAGGAAGATGCACCAAGTCAATATTATGAAAGTGCCTCCATCTCTAATCTCTAGAGAAGTACACGGTGAATGCTGCTTACAGGCACGGAATCACGAAGAGAGTACCAGGCATTTGTGATTTACCACAGAAATTATATAATAACATTAGTGACTGTTGAATTTTAAACTGAATTTTACTAAAGGTCCCATCTGAAGCTACACTTATGCCCTTGCTCAAGGTTTTGAGGGGGGTAGAACAGTGGAGAAAAAGCTTTGAATGTAATTTTCATTTTACACATTTCTGATATTTAAATATTTCAAAATTATTAATGCACTACATTTGTGCTCAGCCCAAGAGGTGGCTTATCTAATATTATGTTTATGAAAAAATTGAAAACATGAAAATACTATTTTTCATATATTCTAAATAAAATCTGTCCATTTATGTAACAGAAAAAAATGGTCAAGTGTCCAAACATCAAAGTAAGTGTATGGAATAGGCCTCCCAGTAGAAGAAAAATTGATTCTCATGTGAAAGTGTTCAGTTCAGTAGCTTGAAGTTGAAGGATGCTGAAGTTGAAGGAGCCACACATTTGACTCAGACACTTCAGGCTGCATTGGCGTGATGCTTTAGATATACGGCAGTCTAAGAAGATGGTGCAAACTGAATTTTCCTAGCTTGCTCTTGACTGCTTTAAGCACTTTTCCTCTACTGGTGCCTCTAAATGTTTAAAAATTGCCTGTGAGGAGGGAAAAAATGGGTGCTTGTGCCCTTTTCCTGCTTATTCTTGGTATATTAAAGACAGCTTCAAGAGTTAGGAATCTGGCTGGGGTTTTTTCTGCTGGCTTTTTGTAACAAAAGTGCAAGGTTTGTTTCTCATATGAGTGGCAGTCACCTGTAACCAGGGCCATAAGAGTCCCACTAACTCTTCTGGAGCCTGGCATTCACAGCTGTGGAGCACAGTGTCACCCAGCACCCAGAGCAGATCTGGGTGTCTGCATATATGAAAATTAGATTATTCTGAATGTTTTGCATTTTTTCTGTAACTGATGCAACCATAATAATGTGGTTTAACATATCCATAATTATCTTCCTGACAAAATTATCAGTAAATATTGGAGAGCTTCACAAGCTTTTACCACAGTGGGTCTGATTCTGTGGCCTTTCTTCCAACGTGGATGCTCCTGAGTTAAGGAACTAGTATGCTTGGAAAGGCTTTTCTTTCCAGTAACAAACCACACTGCCAGTGTAAGATGAAATTGGAACACTCCAAATATTTTTCTCCATGCTGAGAATCATGATACATAGGTGAAATGATTGATGAAGCACCAGAAGAGCAGAGGGGAATAGACATTTCAGGTATGCACCAGATCTTCCTTTAGGTTGTTGAATCGTGAGGCTGCCTAGGGTGGTTTTTCTTCTTCCCCAGCAGCATACCATTCCAGAGCAGCAGAGCTCCTCCACAGTTTGGTGCTCTGAACAAACCCAGAGCGGAGTGGTAACCACCTGGAGTTCTCCCAACTGAAAGAAGTTGACAATATATGCCTAAAATATGAACAATTCTAAATAAACATCAGAATAGATGGGGAGATACATCCTTTTTTAGTCAGGATTCACATTCTCTTGCATTCATATTGCAAATGTTTTGTTGCAATCAACCCCTTTGAGACTTCCATGATTGTTAAAATAAGAAGAGATGATTTCAGGCAATACCTGACTGTCTTGATATCACGGGTCTAAGCCCCACAGTCTCCAAAATGTTAACACCTTCCCCTGGGAATCTGAGACTGATTGCAGGTATTAACATCTCCTCAACCACACATAATAGCCTTGAGTAAGGAAGCCTTTCAGAACATTAACCTCAGTAATTAGTCTCCTGTATCATGTCCTTTAGAGGACATATGGTGAGAAAGAGGGAATAAAGACGTACGAAGAAATTAGCCCTTTTTCACAGAATCACTATGCCTGGAAAAGGCCTTTAAGACCATC
>WEIS01094002.1:2039-16332 GCA_013389965.1 Todus mexicanus
CCTTCTGCTTCCACCTGATAAGGAAAAGCGCTATACATAGTGCATTAATCTCCTTTGCTGTATGACACAAAGTATTAATCACAATGGCTTGCTTCAATCACAATAAAATGCTCCTCCAGATGCTTAACCTATGAAGATGTCAAGCCCGAGTATCTGCTGATGGTGCAAAAGCTAAATCCCATCCCAAAAATACAATACCTAAAAATACGTCAGTGACGAGCAGCAACATCGACAGCCTTTTTGCTCAAAACTCTGCAACCTAAGGCCCTTATCCACTAAGAACACTGGTATCTGATTTTAACAGGCACCTGAAGAACCATGTTGTAAAAGCTTAAAAAATTCTGGACAGCTCTTGCTTACTGTGCTCAAAATACTATAGTTCAGCTGCAACAGGCACAAAAAAAGGGCTATAAACGGTGATCAGAGAAATAGAGAATTACGAAATGTCAAAAGCATTTGTTTCGTGCTGTGAAAGTTGAGAGACAGTGCAACCATTCTTTAGAATTTTTTTCTAGTTAGCTATGAGAGAAGAAGAATTAAAAGAGAATATTGTTACGCAGTGGATGTGTACAGATAATGAATACACTTAGATGGGAAATTAGAAGAAGATACGGTCATCAGACAAGCGGAGGTCTAGAACTGTCCAAGCAGGGTAGAGGGCAAGGAGTTAGACTGCTGTACAAAGGCACAGAGTTTCTATTACATTAATACGGATTTAACTTTGCAAGAAAAACATAAATCCCTAATTTTATTTAAAAGAACTTTTCAATGCATAAAATTTTCTTTGCTAAGGAGCATGTGCATCACATTCTTAGAAGCTGTCCAGGTACCTGTGTTCATGGTTCTGGCCAGAGTTGCCCAGAAATTTTACTTAACAACCTTGGGAATTGAGCTGCAACAGAGAATTGATATAATATATAAAAATCTCTTCATTTCCTTGAACAACTGTACTCTCTTTCCACATCACCTATAAACTTAAGCATATGCTTAAGTGATTTATTACATCCAGGCCAGGACGTTCTGCACGTCGCAAAGAAGGAATCTTACTCCTACAGATAAAATACTTTTAGCAAACACTTTTCATCCTTGTGAATAAAGAGTATTCAGTTTAATTCTGCATCTTGATGTGTGTGCTATGGTAATAGAGGTATATTAATCTATATTTTATCTTTGTGAAAATCTAGGCCTTGTGGCTTTACAGAATACCTGAAAAACAAGGACATTTGCCACTAACTTTGTTTCAGGCTTTTGCAAACGTAATTTTCTCTGGCAGTTTAAACAAAGACTACACAGGCTTTAAAGTTCAAATAAACTAGAAGACCATGGCTTATTTTATGAGGACGCTGAACATGAATCCCTTTCAGTGGGACATCTGAACATCAGATAGATTGTTTAAATAATTAAACATAGAAATACTACAGAAACAAACATGGAAGTGGACAGACCTTCACCATTTCTGTGTATGTTTGTCCTTAACCTCTCTGCAATCTTATGTTAGAATAATGAAACAAGATAATGAATAAATCTGGTCAGAAAGGCAGCTTATGGAAACAAAACAATATACCTGTGCACACAAACACACACACTGAGCAGCTGCAAATGTTCAAACGCCAGAACAACCTGAGGAAAAGGGATTTAACTGGCATGAAGGCTGGCAATTCCCATCACCTAATTCTTGCAAACAAGCCTTTCAAGTCCCCAGTGCTACAAAGTATTTCAAATCGCTCACTACTCACAAGAAGTAGTTAATCACAGCTTTTAGATTTCTGTATGGTATTTTCTTCTGTTCTGGACCCGTATCTGTGATTTACTTCAAAGGAGCAACTTCTCCTTGCCAAGAAAGAACAAATACATATACCATGTTGTCAGATCTTCTGGCTTGCTTCTTGAACCAAAACTCTGCAAAATTGCTCCACAAGTCCAATATTTAGCGGCATTGCTCTGGCATAACAGAAATGAAGTCATCCTTTGGCCACCTGTAATTCCATTTCCCATCCTGTCATTTGTTATGCAATTCTCTCACATCATTACCTCTGCCACATGTGCCTTGTTAAACTTCCTCTCTTCTCTATGCTGCTCTTCTGTTTGGGTTTTTTTTTGGTGGTTTTTTTTGCTGTACCACATTAATCCTGAGGCTGGGGCCTCGTCCAGCTCACTTTGAAAGGCAGGAGCATGAAGGAGCATATGGACAACTCCTCTAAGTCCATCTCTCTTCACAGAGCTGCTGGGCCTCATTTTCTTTGAGAGCTATGCTGGACGAAGGCTTCTCCTACCTTCTTAATTATTTTAACTGCCAATTTGGGTGCCCTAGGGTTTCTACCAGCTCTTAATGACAGCACCGGGCCATTCCAAACATCCTACTTCCATCCCTACCTCTCAATTGACTTTGGCCCTGGCAAATAAGGGGACATAAGCAATACCACTGTAAGAAATGCAGTAGTGGTAGGGAGTTAAGGCCAATGAGCTTATGGGTGTGTAACAGCAGACCACATCTAACTGGTTTGAGCATCCACAGGTCTACTGAAAAAAACATCTCTGCTCAGTGGTCCACGTAAGTATAGTTTCAGTGGCAGGGAAAGCATCACTGAAGTGCGTCACTTTGGCCTGACATCCTCACGATGCAGCCTGTGAACAGTCCTTTCTGACAGCAGAAAGCCTGAATGACAACCCCTTTACGAAATGTCCTATTAAAAGGTTAAATCATTATTTTGAATATGCACTGTTATATTTTGGTGACATTTTACAGACATGCAGCATTTGTTTGCAATTATTTGATGAGTGTAGGACTGAGCGCACACCTACACTTCATTTCACATACAGTGAATCGCATTCCCAACTCGAAGCAGATGTACAGAAAATATTGGGTCCCTGTGTCACTCCTGATTAGACAATTCCTGCAATTTTAACGCAGTAAGCTTGGGATTTGCACTGGAGCATGGTTAGCAGCATGTGCTAGTCGCCACGGCTCAGCTGCCAGACAACAGGGTGCTCTGTAAGAGGCGGCGTCTGCAGCACTGAGGTGTCCCGTAGGTTGCGGCAGCTCTGTCAGAGTTTGCTGGACCTCAGTGCACAAGTTTGAAGAGGGGACAAAACCCCCTCAAAACAAAAAACAAAACAAAAAAGCCTCAAAAAGCAACAAAAGAAATTAGCTCTTTATATCCTGCCCTTCCCTTGTTGGAGACAGCATTTTCTGTGAGAACTGATTCTGCAAGAGCAGTATAAGTCATACCCAGAAGAGAGGCACCTATGGAAGAGCAAGAGCCTGCAGCAAATGCGTGCACCAGTGTAAATCAGGGCAAGCTGGAGGTGTCCCACAAATCCTGCTTGTGGCGGAAAACACCGTCTCAACACCCTTCTTCCTGAGGTTGTTTCATGTCTCCTCCTCATTGCTAGTCAGAAGGTGACTTCATTTTGACTTCGGTGTTTTGCTAGTGCACCAGCACTCCTCCTCCTAATAAATCCTTTATCTGCTTTATATGAAGTGCCAATATTTGGGCAATAAGAACGATCTTTTAGGTACCAGGCTTTCCTGCCGCTGATGTGAAATAAGGTAAGCACAGAGCAATATGCTAACATTTGCACGGATGAGAGGGGAGGTCACAACGTGTTTTCGCCTACTTACGTTAGTATCCTCACTGCCATCAGAAGACTGTTTGCATAAGCATGACAAATAAGCAGGATTTAACTCTCCATCAAAACCTCTGGAAACACTAAATTTAATTGGACTAGAAAAATAAGAAGCATTATGCGAAAAATTAGAAGCGTTTTGGCTTCAGACAACATTGATCAAAGCATTGAGAGCCACAGGTTTCCCTTAGGAAGAATCTAGGTCAGAAGGCTTCCAGGGAGAGGGGCAGGAATGCCTTCAGTCAATCTCTAGACTTTAGGGAAAGCTGTCTTTGTGTTTCCTCTGGATCTGAAAGCTCTGGACCAAACCATTTTTTTCACATTAGATCTGTTTTTCAGGATATTCCCGTGCCCCTAAATTTCCACGGTATAAACACTTGAAAAGCTGGGGTGATCATTAGGATATGAGGATTGGAACAAATCAGGTTGCAGACAGAAATTCTATTTTAAGACTTGTGCTGGTTGCAAAAATCTGCAGAGATTTGAGCAGGAGTTCTCTTGCAGGTTTTGGCAAAATGCCCAGTTAAGCCCTGACAACACTCAAGATTTTCAAAAGGGAATTTTCTGTGATTATAGCACAAAACACGTTTAGCTACTCTGACATCTTACTTCATGTACCACTTTATCAGAAAGCAGAGGGTTAGACTTGGGACTATTATTAAATGATGGAGTTGCCATCTTCTTAGTGTTATCGTCACTGATTTTTTTCCTTTTAATTTTACATTTCAGATGCCTGTAAATAGTTGTTTTGATAGTACGGTTTCTGCTGAAATTTGCAGACCAGAGCAACTGTTCTAAATTATCTATTACACATACCGAAATCTAAATTGATGCCAATCAAACACATTTAAAAATGCACCACACAACATCTCACAAGCCTGTACAATCCAAAAGCAGATAGTTGGAAATACCATTTGATTCTGAACCAAACTTGACTTTAGCAGGAGCTGTAGGATAATTGAGTCATTGTTTCAAATCAGAAACCAAGTACAGTGAGAATATAAGAACTACTGACCTTTCTTTGCTAGGTTGCTGTTGGGTTCGTACTTCTCAATCAGCTGTTGAACTTGTTCTTGTTTTAACGGTGGATAAAGGATTTCATTTAATCGTGGATCACGTTGCTTTAAATTTATAAATTCCATCATCTGATCAACAGTAAGGTAGGGTTTACTCTTGGCACCACTAGAGGAAAATCAAAGCAAAGTCATTAAAATGCATTTCCTTGAAATCTTGTTCAGCGTTCTGTAACTTCCCAGGGAAACTGAAACAAGATTCAAGCTATCGTACAAGTAAAACATCGTCCCACTGTGTCTCTGGATTAATTTACTTTGCCAGCGTGTAATGACAAACATTGCTCATCAAACATCCAGGATGGAGATTTTGAAAAGCATTCAGTGTTACTGACATCGACTGGAAGAACTAGAGCAATGCTAAAAGCTTTTCATTCCTCTGAATTCCTAGACCTAAGCAATTTAAAAACGTAAAAGAGAAAACAATGTGGAATTCAATCCTAAACTTGCCACAAACACTCTGCTGGCATTCCTGGCTCAACTATTTAGTTTTACTACTGAATAACAGCAGCCCTGATTTCATTATTCTAGTATTTGCTTGGGGTTTTTTTTAATAAGCCTGCTAAAAAATGCTAGGCACTCTGCAAAGCAAGCAAAAAGATGCCTATTTAGAGAGCTGGTGAAAAGAGCAGAGTTTAGGTACAATTTGTACCCAGATGGAGATCCAGGAAGCCTCCGAGCCAGGTGACGTGCTTAGGGTTGTCTACAACACTCAGGACTGGCCTAATTCAGCTTTGCGAGAGCATGGTGCAAAGTCTACCCCTAGGTTCGATGCGAGCAAACTAGGCCAAGGCTGCGTTCCTCTGAAACCTCCCCCTTCGAGAAAATAAGCACAAAAGGAGTACGCGAGCACACAAAGATACGTTCACTAATTGCTATGGCGGTCTCGGGATGTATTTTGGAAATTACTTTGCTTTCATATTGCTTCATCTCCTAACTCCCTTGATCAGGCTCTGCTGAAACGGAGAAGTACAAAGCCTTGCTGCAAGGGGCAGAAGCAACATGAGTTATATGGCTTGTAACGGAACGTGTGAAATCAGTTGCAGCTGGCTGCTTATTTAATTTCATGGTGTTAATTCATGATGCACAAATCCTAAAAGATACTGCATTTTTTGCAACTCCTAATTAAGCTTTTGGGGGTGATTATACATACTCTCATGCCTATTGCGTGCTGTTATTGTTATTGCTCTTCTTTACTTTCATGGGAGCCTAAACCATCCCAATCCATACAGAAACAGAAGACCTCGTAGTCCTGCTCCTTTAGGAACAAGTTACTTTTAAACTCTTGCCATTAGAAATGGAGGTAAAAGCTTGGGAGAGAAGGAACCCTTGATCCAGGGTTAAATAACAGCCCTGCTTGACACTGAAATCTGTTCTTGGCAATCGCTGCAGGCCGCTGCAGTCTAAATATCCCACTTTGCCATCCCCAGCCCAGAAAACCAGTGAAAGGGGGAAAAAAAATAATAAATGAGCGTCTTTTCTTACAACTCAGAAAAGATGTGGTCGATCTCAGGCCGAGGGCAGAGGTTGTTTAAGAACACCCTATACACATCTGGTGTGAAGTCGTCTTGAGGGATTGAATCATTCTGTGAAATGAGGGGAAAAAAATAGTGAAAGAACTTTTTCATGTCCTTTGTAAACAGATCACTCACTACTGCGCTTCTTTTGGTTTCCTTCCTGTAACTTAGAGTACCACAGATTCTGCAGAGTAATAAATTCCCCTGAATTACAGAGCACTTTAAAGAATAAATCTATAGTAAAAAAATATACTTCTATCACCTTGGTTTCCATAAGGTAAAGTTATCTCTTCCTGTGAGCACCTGTGAAGAAGAAAGGAAGGGCATCTCCCTACCCAACCCCCTTCTCGAAAGGAAAATGGCACAGAAGCTTCTATTTTGTGTAGAGAAAACATTATAAAGGAACAAGAAAAAGGACAACACAAAAAAGGTGAAATTCAAATACTGAAAACCCCGTTTTGAGTTTCCTCCACATGAGCTATCTTTATCAAAAGCTATGACGTCTAGTCTCCAGGAGCACTGTGAGCCCAGGTGATGCCTCTTCGTGACTCCAAAAGGACATCCAAATCTGAAGAATGGGAGGAGGAAAATTGTAACTTGGACACAAAGCCGTTTGCTTTTAAACACCGCTGAACCTGGTGATCTCAGAAGCAAGCTGCTGATAGAGGAAATTGTTGCTTTTATTTATTCTGCCTGTTTAATGCCGTTGCCAAGGGAACCGGAAGGGTCGATTCAAGCCTTTGTTAGATGGAAGGAAAGTTTTCCACATTTTTCCTGCTTTAGGTTAAAACAATAAACGAATGCTGCAGGCGTCACTCTCTCCTTTCATCCACGAAACCTGCAGAGGCACGAGAAGGTTTTGTACCCTGATCATCGCTCAGTGTTTCTGTTCCTAAGTGCAAAATGAACCTGACCCAGCTCATGCTTGGACCGAGCTGGGTTGCTTTACCGCTCCACCTGCGTACTCATCTCCAGGCTCCAATGGTCTAAGGTCACCAGCCATCAGACGCCTGTACCTTCCTTTTCTTGGCAGAGTGTTCCAGTGGCTGCAGGGTGAACTGGTTCAAAACTGGCCACAGCAACCCTGTGTGCTTTACTGTGGGATCATCTCAGTGAGCCAAGTAACTCGCCAATGGCACAACTGCTAAATCCAGTGCAAGGGTGAATGGAGAAGTTGGAAATCTGAAGTTGGAAGATGGAAATAGCTCTTTTCAGTGACAGCTGCCAGTGACACTGAACTACGTGTGAAAGTGCACCCACCACGCTTCCATAAATGTGAGCGGCGGTGCTCTTGGTTGAGTGTAGGACTGCTGATATTTGTTCTTCCCTAAAGGCCAGGATTCATAAAGCTGCTGAATTTTCTTGTTAAAGCTGCACCCTGCTCTCTGCTCCCTCTACCTGTAATCCCTGTTCAGGGAACTGCTCCTCAGCCAGCGCTTCTCCTAAGGACATTTCAAATATCGATTTTGTAACTACCACAGAATTACAATCCCCCATTGACGTACTACATTTTCTCCTTTACAGGGAATTTGAAGGTGCTCAGCTGAACAAAATGTAAGTCTTTCCCAATAACCAGAGATCCAGGCTTTCATTTGCCACTCTGTTCCAATTAAGAAAACATGCCTCGGTTTCCCAACACATACCTCCAAACGCCTGCTACAAAGATGATAACCAACACATCTTCAGGCTTAAGTACAGAATCTTTTAATAGTTAATTATCTCCTGCTAGTAACACAATCGGTGGGCTACAAAACACAAAGATCTAGATGGCAGATGAAAGCCTTGCTGCAAGCATTTACCACCCCAGGCACAAACTCAAGATAACTATATTTGGATTCCAAAAGCCTGCCTGTCGAAAGGGATTAAAATACGCTGCCCCTTTCCTCAGCCTGGTCTGAGCCATCCACATTTCAGTGGAACCACCCACACACCTTATGCGCTCATCTCTTTTTTGAGACCAATGAACAAATCACAAACTTTCTGCACCACAAGAGTGCATCCCTCATTTCCAGCTTTGCTGAATATTTGCATTCAGTTTTAATCTGTGATTAAGACTACTAATTTCAAGCACTGTTGATTTATGATTTGTCTGGTAACCTCCCTGCTTTTATAACATCTCTATCCATTCACTTATATATTTGGCAGCACAACAGCTAATTCAGATTATTTGTATCACCAGGACTCAACAGCTGGTTGTTTTATTTTAAATTAAGAGTCAAGCTCACTAGTGCTTCATTGTGAACCTCTGCATTAACTGTAAGGCAGAAACCAGTCTTCACAGCCAAATGGGCAGCTAAAGTAAAGCTCTTCAAACTCTATTTAAGGCAACTTCGACTGAAACCAAACCAAACAAAAATACCCAAGAATAACAAAAAGCACCTCCCCTCCCCCAAAAGTAGCCAAGATTTTTTTAAAAAAATCATGACGGAATCAGATGCCAAACCAAAAAATGCACTGGCATATTTTAAAACTTCATTTAAATATTTAAACATTCCTCTGCTTTCAGATTTGCTGGGGTGACGAATACTGACAAAAATCAGATCACACAGGGTTTGGTCCTAAAAGACTACACATGCCAGGTCTGACCCAGAAATACATAAACAAATAAATCCACACTTTGAAAATGTGCTTGACTTGAAGTCCCTGGGTCATCCCACTGCAGCCTCGCTCAACTGTCCGGCCAAATCAGGGCTGGAGTGCTCAGCGCTGCAGAGAATCCATCCCTTACTAAGGTCCTAAATATGAAATAGAGAGTTGATTTTCAGCATTTCTGTGGAACCTTTCTGGTGCAGGGAATGATGAATATCGACTTGGGATTCTCTTACCCATGGCTGTGAATTTCATTTTGTGTTCTAGGGTCACCTACAGGTTCTGAGAGGTGCAGCAAAATATCACGCGATACTCATGGCCAATGAATCCTGTATCATTCTAGAGCAATGAGCAGTACGGAAACTTGGGGAGAAAAATCTTTACAAGGATCTTCATGAGATGTGAATATGAAAAACAAAAAAGCTTAAGCTGTTAATACGCATGACACACTTTCATGAATTCTCTGAATCATCTGGCGAGATTTTGCTGAGCAAGATCCCCGGATATTCATGTCTTGTACGCTGCTGGAGTCCAGTGTTCTTCCAAGGCTTTGCTGGAACATCCTTTACCCTGCAGTACATCAGGGCAGAAAAGCTGGAAGCTGAAGCTAAGAATTTTACTTGTTCAAATAAACAGGAACAACACAAAGGAAAAGAGCTGTAGCTTAAGTACCGATGTTCTTCTACTCCGTTACCTCTATGAGATTCAAAGTTTCATGCTTCTTAAACATTTAGCTTCTAAAATATTTTTTTCAGAGACCATCCACACAATTTTCTGTTGCACAAAGTGTTTCTCTTTTGTCCCAACCAAAGAAAGGATCTACTTTATACTATGAATAATTTTCAAGATGGTATCCCAGCAACAAGTATTGAGCATGTGCATGCAAAATTGGCTCTACTTAAAAAAACATCACAAAAAGGTTGCAGCTTCCTTAAGGACTCCAGTGATGCTTAGGTATTTTTTTCAGAGATCTGTAGTAAATAGAAGCAATAAATCAACTGATTTAAAAAGCACCCCTTCGGAATATTTTTTTTTGCACATCTTGTCTTGTTTGCTAACAATTAAATGAAAATCCATCTTTAAAAGTATACTTTCTGTGTTTCTAACTGTCACGGTTTGGGGTCAGGGCACCCCCCAAATCTGCAACAGAACGCTCTCTCCCCCTCCTCACCCAGAAAGGGAAGAAAGGAAACAAAGGAGACTTATCGATTAGGAAAGGAAACTAGAACAGCTTTACTAAAACATGAAATAATAATAATAAAAGTAAATATATACAAATTAGTACAAAACCAGTATCGAACCAAATCCCCTCTGATGGTAAATACATCATCATCACCACTGATGCTGTGGAAGGGCCCAGCAGCAGCTGGGAACCGGGAGCTGGATTCAGGGATGCGGCCCAGAACCTGGGGCCCAGCCAAGGCCTGAGCCGGGGGCTGAGACCGGGGCCGGAGGCCTCAGGGCAAAGCTGAAGCTGCCAAGGCCAAACCGAGCGAGGAAGAGTCCCGAAGTCGAGAGATCAGCTCGAGCTCAGGGAAATGGAAGATGAAGGGCAAAATGGCAAAAGGGACAAGAGAGAAGGGCCGAGACCCTTGTGACCCCTTCAGCTTTATACCGAATATGACGTATCTGGGATGGACTATGTCGTTAGCTAATTTAGGGTCACCTGTCCTGTTCGCTCCTCCCTGAAGCTGCAGCCTTTACTTTTCTGCACCCCCCAGTGTGGTACACAAAATCTAGCAGTGACTTTGGGTTGCATACCAATCCTTGGGACTAACTATAAACACGGAGCGTTATCACTGCTCAAAGCAGACTCTGTCTGGTAAACATACTGCTAATTTTAAGTAAGAAGAGACTTAGCTGAAAAGTAAAAATCATAGAACAGAATTGTTCTGTTCTAACCCAAACCTTAGATAAGATTATTATAATCTCTTGTACCTACTTTACAGACATTCCTTGGAATGTTATGGAATTAAGCTCTCAAACTTATGAAGTAAGGTCTCACAGGTAAGGGGCATCTGAGGTTTGGCCTGTGATGATTTTGCTGCACTGCTCATCTGGAGCTGTAGGACTTGGTGCTATTAAACCATCAGGGATGCAAACGTTGAGCAAACATCATAGCACAGAGTTTTCTACAAGAGCGAGGGATGAAGAGGTGTAGTCTCGGTTCTGCTATAGACCACTTCTACCCCACCTCTTGCACCTGCTAACATAGGAATTATCGTACAAGAAGCTTCTTGGAGGAGAATCTCTACCTGGGAGGAAAGACTAGGAACATCTTTGCTCCAGCATTAACTAGAATCACCTGCTCAAGCTCATTTCTCTTGAAAAAAGACTTCTTGAGGGTGAGGTACCATCCTGCAAATGCTCTGGGTTGAGGAGGGCTCCTGGATTAGCAGCATACAATGCTGTGAGGATGTAGCCATTAACAGCTTTGATACTATAGTATTTTAACATTTACTCCATGCACCTTTCTAATAAGTTACAGTGAGTTTAAATTGATACTTAACTCCAGCTACAGGTTTTATTGTGGCTTTTTGTGAGAAGGAAACAGATTACACTATGAGCTACACCTTGAGCTAACGCTGCTCTGAAATCATGCCTTGAAAATCACGCACAACAGTGACTGATTTTTAAAATATTCTTGAAGGACTTCTCCAGGACAGGTCAGACAACCCTCTGCCCTCTCCTTTTACCCATTTGCACTTCTTCCAGGCGCTCCTGCTCCCTACACAATTTCAAAGCAAAGGAACACAGATTTGCAGAAGGGTATCAGGAACTTCTGTATGGGAAAGACAGATCAGCTGTTGTGGACCTGCCGAGCAGTGGAGCCAGCTACAGGATGATCACTCTTGAACAAATTATCCTCAACTCAACAGTGAGTAAACACCGCTGAATACAAGCAACACTTTGTAAGGGCCCAGAAAAAATTCAGATGCTTACCCTGGAAGATGGAAGATTACAAGCTTCTAATGCGGTCTCTACCCGTTTTCTGTCAGAGGAAAACAAGCGGTATATGCTGCAAAACAAAGACAAAACAGAAGGAATTGGCTTAAGGACATGCCTTGATAGCCCATGTGACTGAGAGACTGAATATCACTTCATAGTCTGTCATGTCTTTAGCTATTTATTTCCATTTGCTGGCTGCTTGGTAACACATGAGAGTTTAGTGGTGTCCACAATGAGTTAAACTATCCCATACGAGCCCGTTAGAGAAAATAGTTATTTGAGAACGCCACCTCTGCTCTATTCACATTACCCCAGCGACAAGCAATTTTATCTTTGTGACATATCTCTTAGGTAAAGAAATTATAGTTTGTTTTTTTTATTTTACACAATTGAAATGAATAAGAGCAAAGATACTAAATGTCTTCCTCAAGATGATAAAGACAATCTACGTCCAAAGGGTATTTGAACAGAGATGTCCTGAGTATCACTGGCCACTTCTTCCTGCAATATGTGTTATAAACAGATAATAAATTATTATTCTAGGCACAGGGGGCACATGTCCAGCTCAAACATACACTCACATTCAGGAGTCAGAAGACACTACCCAGAAAGGTGAACAGAACTTACTTCTTTAGAGGAATGCGCCCTTCTGGAGTCACCTGCAGCTTAAGTTTTGTGTAACTGTGGAGAGAAAAGCATCCTGATTAATTTTTACAGCATTTTCAAGTACCTCGCTACCCACTTTATAGCTCAGTGCTAGTGTTCTGATCATGTCGCAAGTTCCACTCAGCTCTTTCACCCAACGTCTTGAGACATCATTAATAAGTAATATTTTTACCTTCCACAGTAATGCACCTGTAGTGTCATATATTCTGTCATGCAACGGGACATTGCAAATAGTATTAATGCACAAATTTATCATCCCCCTCAATCTCCTTCTCACCCAGGCTCCCTGCCAGTCATAATTGTGGCACTCAGGCTATACAACTTGACTGGAAAGGTGGCTGTACTCCTCTTCTAGGGGCTGAAATCATCCCTGGATGTTGCACATCAACCTCCCTGTCTCCCTAAGCCCTCCCTGTAACATATCTGTGAAGGTTTCTCTGTTAGACCCTAAATTTTGTCACTCCTGAGCTGGAAATGAAATCAGTGGCAACTGAAATTTCTCCACCCCAGCAAGAGTGTCAGTATATTTAGCAGCCCTGGACAAGCCCAACGCATTTCTAGCATGAACCAATATAAAAATCCCATGCTGAAACCATCTACAGGCAGGCAATTATCCAGCTTTTGAACTGAATATTTAGAGCAGCTCAGTATGTCAGGACCTGTGACGTCTCGCACATGCTCATTAAGGCAGCGGGATGAGGACATATCTTTCTTTGTCCAAATTCTTCAACATACTGATTCAAAGCTTACTGAAAGAGGAGTCCTCCAGTAGCTTTAATGAGCAGCAGTTGGGCCTACAATTGCTATCTGAGGAACCTCCCAGTATGCAAAAACTACTGGTTAGCAGAATAATGTCTGCCAGCAGCCACCTGCAAAGAGCACAACTTTTTGAGTGCTTCATCTCTTCCACTCAAATGTAATTAAAACTATAAATGAGTTTTCCAGTAATATGATCTGGCGAAAAATGTAGCAACACTTAAGTATTTCAGAGGAAATTTTGTTGTTGTTAAAATATCAAAACAAAACTTTTTCACTTTACCCACTGGCCTGCCACGAGAAAAAGAAACAGCATGTTTCTAATAAACCTTCCATTTCTCCCCAGCTGAAAATGCCATTAAGCAACCACTTCAAAAACCAAAGTACGTGCTAATATCCCTAACTAGGATAAGAACATTTTCACAAATCCTCTCTCACATGCATCTTGTGGAAATTGAAAACTCTTGTGCTACTGTGTCGCCAAACAAAAATATTGTCCCCTCTGCCTCATCTCCAAGCACTGAGCTAGATTAAACAGGAAAAACAAATAAAAATCACAGCAGCTAGTAAAGAAAGGTTTATTTTGCCTTCTATTTTTTGAGTACCTTCTTGTGACATTTAATGCTTTTTTCTAAGCCAAGAAAGCTAGAAATAAAAGAAAATGAGGGGAAAACCAAAATAATTCTGAACGTTAACGAACTAAAAATGTGTGTTTGAAGAACAGTCAATTCCTACCCTCACAAAAATACGCTGCATGGTTACAACAGAGGAATGAGCACATTATAACTAAACCTGCAGTTTTTATTAACCACCCCTCCTGCCAAATTAACCCTATTTTTCTCACCTGACCAAACCACAGGAAAGCAGCTGAGGTTATTCATTATGGTGCTTTCAATGCTGCAAGGGACTGAATGCCACAAAGAAAATAACCTTAATTCTGCTCTAATGCAATTCACTTTTCTGTTTCAACAGAAGGGTTCTGAAAGGGCTGCAATCAACCCTTTGTTTAGTACAGTAATTATAATGGGGAAATAGTCTTAATCTTCAGAGTCAAAGATTTCTTCGGTGACTCCAATTTGGCATCTATGCAGAAGACCCTGGAAACTTTACAGCTCCCAG
>WEIS01094011.1:0-30141 GCA_013389965.1 Todus mexicanus
TTATTTATTTATTTTAATAAATAATTTCTATTCCCTTATGCAAAAAGATAAGCATGACAACTCATTCAATTAATTAAAAGCTTACTATTAGAACAGAAAATACTGAATAAGTTAATTAAGATATTTAATATTTAATACATTGTGTCTTTCCATTATTTTACATGGTGCGCCAGGATAATACTGACATGCTCTTGAAGGGAGTATACTCAGAGACTCAGCTTCTGTTCCAACAGCAACAGCACAGAATGGAAGCTAGGAACTGTTTGACAGAATTGAAGCTAGAGAAAGATTTAACAGAATTGACAGAGAAAGACACCCATGAATCTCCAGTCACCCTCAAATTGCATATATTCTTTTTTTTCAAGTAGTATCAAATCTTTTATTAAAAAAATACACTTGAGTGAGTATATAAGTATTTGTGTGAGGCAACAACAACGTCTGGAATTATATTATATCAAAATATGTTTGTAATTGCCCCTAAAAGTAAGTTATTTTCTGATGCTGTATTAGATCATAACGTAACCCCTGACCAGCTGAATATACGGCCAGGGCCAAGCAGCCCTGCAACAGTATTTATGTTAATTAAAAAGAATTTATTTGCAAAAGTTTTAGTTTTAGCAAACAATTTAAACTTAATGTGCTCCTCTGAATTTACCTCTTTTCTTATGTCAAGAAAGTATTTGCAGCAACATTGTCCTTAGGCAGTTATGTTTGTGATATAAGGTACATATGATGGCAATTAGAGGCAGAACCTCCAAAAATCCTGGTAGTACACCCAGGCATGGCTGTAGCTATTTTAAGGCAGATTTATATTTAGGGCATCAAAGAATGTCACAGACAGAAGAAAATATGGTAACTGTTGCTTTAAATTATAGCTATCATTACTTCAAAAGGATATTCAATCAGAAACCACTGCAGACTAAAACTATTTATGTCTTGTGACACTGAAAGGAAAGTAGGCAGTTTGGGCCTGTCATCTCTTAATTCTTCTTTTTTTTTTTTTTTTTTTTTTTCCCAAATAAAAGTACTGTTTGGTCTGTAAGAAACAAGTTATGAGTCAGAACAGGTCTCCTGCTTGGTTTTGACCTTTCCCTGCCTGTCAACCTCATTAAGTGTCGCAGGTTCCTTGCTAGTTATTTTTATAATAGCTATTGGAAAAATGAAAAAATCACCAAAAATGTACAATGGCACTGCTTTGGCTGCTTGGATGTAACACTCACCGGTGTTTGACCAGCAAAAGAGTTCATGCACTGAGCAGTCTTTTCCCTACAGATCAAAAAGAAGTGCAGCCGTGGTTGCTTGCAGAGTAAATTTTAGACAAACTTATAAGATCATTAATAAATTATCCAGGGGGAATTACGACTTCTTCTAGCAACATGAACAGATCTCCCATCAGTGAAAAGTTTAGAAGCAAGGAATCATCTATTTAACAAAACATTTAAAGGTCGGCCATCGAATGGCCTCCAAAAATTAGCAGTTAGAAGTTTCAGAAGTCATGAAGTCAAGAAGTTCAGAAGTTTCAGTCTTCCACTGTACCTTTTACCCCTATCTCTGCTGATGCACTTACTGTGCTGAGCAAAGAGTGACAAAGGACTGACATTAGAAAAAAAAGAGAAAGAATGCCTAAAAATGAGTGAAAAGGACCTCACAACAAGACAGAAGAGAAAAGGATATGTCCTTCATGCAAAAAACATTCCTTAAGCAAAATGAGCACCTCATATTCCCAGCTGCAGGGAAGAACTGAGGCGCACAGGTCTGCAAGCAGGAGGTGGGTGAGTGCAGAGCTGAATGTCAGATAACTTTGTGGTCCAAGCTTTGGGAGACCAGCCGGTGAGGGCTGAGTAATTATGCAGAGCAGATGTAAACAGCTCTCAGCTAAGCTCGTGGGGCTCCAGTATTATCACAATGTGCTACGTAGTTTGAATCATATGCTCATCACACAGATGTGTACATGAGGCGAGAGCAAAAGGGCCCAAATCAAGAATCTAGCCTGTTGAGCAATTTCCATTTCAGAAAAATATTTCAATTTTGGATGAGGTGGCTCCAAAAGCAGTGGCCAGAACCCCAACCCCGACAGTGCCTGAAGATTTCTGCGAGGCTCTTTTCAGCATGCAAAGTAACATTCCAGGTAAGCAGACAAGCCTGACAACGATTGGAGGTTTCTTAGTATTTTTGCTCCCACTATAGCTGGTTTAATTCTCAGCTACCTGGCAGAGAAGCACTAGGCAGGATCATAGCTTGGTGGAAGGCAGAGGGGTGCTTCAAAGCAGAAAAAGGCAATTTCCAAGTCAGCCAACTTGAGGAGGGTGTTGCGGTGTCCTCAGCAGCTGGTCCCCACAGCGTCTCCGGAGCATCCAGCTTCCCAGCCCAGAACTGCAAACACCATTCTCCTTAACCAAGCACTGAAGCTGGGCTGGTTCTGCTTGAAGGTGATTCTCTGCATCTACAGTGAGAGAGGAGTCAGAATCAAACAGGTTCAGCACAGAACACAGGACCTGAAATTTAGAAAAATGTCCAGTGAAAAACAAGCCAAGAAACCAACTGAGCGTAACACCTGTGGCCACTCTTCGATGTTGGCATTTTAGCCGCATTTCAGAACATGCACAGAGCATTTTTACAATTTGCTAGTGTCATTTTCTTTTTCTTTAATCTTTCCTTGCTAGACTCTATTTGTGAATAAATATTGCTACATTTCTCTGCTTCCCTTTTCAGTTCTGCAATACGAATTAATTAGCAGGGTTTGTATTGTTCACAGATTTGTACCAATCACCACAGTGAAAAAGAAGGCTGCCCGACCCACATCTAAATAAATAAGCAGTCTCCTGTCGATACCTATTCTCAGCAAAATTACTGATAGTAGTTTGCTCAGACACAGAGTCCAGAACAGCTTTTCCCCACCGAGATTCATATTTTCGTCGGGAACGTCAACCCAGCTCACTATTTTTGTTTTTTTGCTGCGTGAGCAGGAGAGACCACAAAGACTGGGGAGCAACAGTGAGTATCTTCCCTTCTGTGAATTAAAATAAATAAATAAAATTTAAAAAATAACCGAACACCTAAAGGAAATTAAAGATATAATGAAGTGACAAAAAACGCTATATGGAGAAGTAGCTGAAGACTAAGCATGTAGATGACAGCGAAAACAGGAAGAGATGATAAAAACCTTCTAAATTGTTCATTCCATGGGGCCATTGTTCCCTCCCAGGGGGATCACTGCACTTTCTAGATGTCATAAACCACCTCCCTGATGATAGTTGGTCTCGCTGGAGACACAGAGGCAGTGAGACTGGTAGCGCTGGAGCACAGACAGTCCGTAGCATAAGTCCCAGTGAAGGAAAAGGGCTGCTGACAGTCAGCTATGTGTCTTTTCATTACAGGTAACTACTGCTTTAAGCAAATTGTTTCAGGGATTGGAATGTAGCAATAACTGATCTAATTAGTGTAGGCTGTAATTTAGGAGGGTTCATTATGTCACAGACATTATGACTCCTGGGTATTACTAAAGGACTCATTTGTAGTACTTGAAATGAATTTCTCTGAACACACATAATGTCACCCATATAGCTAGTACGGAGCCTTAAGATGATCTGACGTATTTAAAATCTCTGAATTTGAGCAGGATCAAGTTTCCAGACAGTAATAAACAAATTGGCAAATACTACAGATTTACTTCTTGCCAAGAGAAGAAACCCCCCCCAACAAATAGATTTAATGGCTATTTCAGACTGAAATGGCAAGTAACTCTGTGACACAACTACAAAGGAAACTAATAAATCAGGGTAGAGGAAATATATGTCATGATTAAAGACATGTACACATAAACTTGACAAAGACTTTGCATTTCCAGGTACAGTACCTGTTTACTTCATCTAACCAGGAAAAAGTTTAATGGCTTCTTAAGAAAAGCCAGTTATTTACTGTTTGTGCTTTAAAAGCTCCCATGAGCCCTCCTTCAGCAGGCAAGCCAGCCTGCACTGTACGTAACAAACCCTGCTACATGACATGTGTAATGAGACAAATGTGCAAAGGTGTATAAACAGGTTTCCATAGGACAATGCTGAAGTAAAAACCAAGTTATAATTAAGTTTAAATTGGTAATCTGAAAAGGTTACAAATGTAAACTTTGTTATTTGTTTCCTTTCAGGGGTCTCTCACCAACCTGGTACTTCACACTTCTTTGCTTTTATGACCTAAAAAGTTCTTTCTCATAGACACGAAACTGCTTTTCCTTTTTACTTACATAGCGTCTGATATGGAAAAAAAAAAAAAAAGAAAAAAAGAAAAAGAAGAAAATTCTTCTGAATAGCACTTATGCAAGTGCTTAACAGAAAGCAGTCCTTAGGGCCCCTGCCTGCACCTTCTTAAATCAATATTAAAGCCTCTATTAACTTCATTTGCTCATGAGCCCCACTCAGACATTGACATTAGTGACTTCTACGGTATCCTGTTCTGAACACACTCATCTCCAGGCCTGATCTAAAAATCTACCAAAACTAATTAATTCTTTACTTACTTTCATATGATTTGCATTGGACCTGCCTCCTCTGTGAGAACCAGAACTCACGTGTTAGTTATTTCACAGCTTCCTTTTGAAAAGCTGAATTTGACAAAATTAATTTAAGAAGTCCTAGCTTATAAAGCAGAATGTTAGAATTAAATCCTGTACACAGAATGCAGCATTGCTCAGTCAGAAACGGGCACATCAGGTTGCGGATGAAGCCGATAGGAAAATGCTGCAGCATGAGTTGCCTTCGATTCAGCGCAATACGCTCCAGGGGCTTGGAGCACCCCTGGACTGCTATCAGAAACTTTAAAAATGATCGCGTAAAAATTCTTTCCACTAGAAAGCTAAAGACCTAAGTACATGACTTAGTCCTATTACTTCCTAATACAGATGGAGGTTTAATACCTTTTAAATGGTTTTAAAAAAAATCTCAGATATAAATTTAATTTCCAGATACAAATTAGATTCCCATTCTCTTACAAAACCTTCTTTAACATTGTCACCACCAGTATCCTTTTTGGCTGTCGGTATCAAATATATCTCTAAGTGGGTACTGAACCAGCTAGAAAGACTGACTGTATTTAGTCTTTAATTAAATGCTGATGGATTTCCTGCAACAACATTAAGCTCAGAAGTGAAAATACGTAATTAAATGATGCTCCTATGCAGGCGATGATCAACATTATTGCACGCAAGGTGTGGTAGCAGAGGAAGCTAAGGATTACTTCTCAGTTTTAGCTTTCTTATTGAAGTTCTCAGAGCTCATGAGAAACCTTATTCTGCATGCACGAAACGTAAATCAGGCAATTGTCCTAAGGATGCAGTGGATTTATAAAAGTCCATTATTCTGATTAATAATTGGATTGCTGACAAGTTAAGTGTCTCAGTGCTGTTAAAACTAAGTATATTTTAAACATATCTGACTTCCTCCCATTATCTGTCATCTCACTGAAGATGTGGGCAAATAAAAGGTTGCTGTCATAAGAGGTTGCTATCCTGAGGAAGCCCCTGTATCATTAACAAGCAGAGGAAAGCCCCAACATGAAGAGCTGGTGGATTGTGCAAGGTTTGGGAACACACTGAGGAACTGAATGACAGCAGAAAAGAAGGGCTATTAAGGTCAATCTTTAACTCTCCTGTTCTAACTGGAAATATTCCCAATACTAGTGAACTCCTGCAATTTCCACATGTATATCTAAAACATTCCTTTTTTGTGGACATGTTCTACGTGATGTCTTGGCAGAAGCTGAGAGATACAGACTCTGATCTTAGCTTTGCCGCTGACCTGCCCCATGACCCTGGATAAATCATTTCACTGTTCTGTTTCTCTTCTTACTTTTGCCTGTCTTGCTTCTTTAGAGCACAAGTTCAGATGAGAAGCCAACCTCTAGTTACCTTTTTTTTTTCCTCCAAGGCCCTGATCCCAGATGAGGCCTCTAGGTACTCTTAAAAATAATAATGGTGAGAAACAGATGGTACTGATGTTCGCAACCCTCATTCCAGCCCAAGAAATACACCAGTATCAGCACAATTATAACTACAATACTTCATCATGGATTTTGTCTGTGACTTAGTGGGGTACAGATGAGAAAATAGACATCTGTAGTCATTACTGTGCACTGCTGAAAGTCTAATTTATGTTAAATAATGCAATTATTTTTCCAAATTTTTCCAAATCCAGGCTGAACCGAGGTAAGCCATTCTTCATCTTTGCTTCTCTGCCCTGTCACTGTGCTGAACAAAGATTTTTTCAAGATAAAGAACAAAGCTCTACTCACACTAGATCAAGGCATAGCTGCCAGGTAGGATGGTCCCGAGATGTGAATTTGAACCCCTCCAGCCAAGTAGGTATCACATCTTACTCAGCTCAGAAGAGCACTTGAACACTCATACATTTTGTGCAAGACTGGACATCTGCCCTCTCTTGAGCGCACGTTTCACAGAGGTTTGACCCTACTCTGGCACTTTGGGCCTCAAGCCTGGGAGATTTGAATCCTGATCTGACTTAGGATCTCCATCAGGCACATAGACTCCCAAGAAGGGCATTGCTTCAGAAGAGCTCTCTTTAGCACCTCCTAAATGTTCCTTACTGAGTGTGCTGGCTGCTGTGACTCCTACTTCAAGTTGCCTCAAATCACCTGGCTTGGCCAAATCCCGCTACACTCATGTTTTACCAGGAAGGCATGCTCAGGAACAGCCTGAGGAACCACGTAAGAAAACCAGTCCTACCCTCCAGCATGGGGATGGCCAATCTGTGACACTTGAGCTTCATGACGTTGCTTAGCAGATTATGTATAGTTTAGTTAGAATATAGTTACAGTATAGATGCTAAAACTACATCACATGTCTGGCACAAGGACTGTGTTGGTTGAAAACTTTCTGTGTAATTCAGATCTTCAGCTGTGGGATGCTGTAAATCAGCAAGAATTGCTAAGAAATGTATTCCAGGACTAGACTGGGATGCAGTTGTGTGCTGATTCCGACCCCATCAGGTACCGCAAAACTGAGATCCCTCTGGGCAGCTTCCAGCACATTACACCTGTAGACTTCTGCCAGTGTTTCCAAGGTATGCACCTACCCAGTGCCTCTCAGCCATAGGGAAATATTGGCATATAGCCCATAAATCAGAGAGGGATTGACCACTTCCTCACTATCACCTCCGTCCTCACTTGCAATACCATAGGCCTCTTTCAACAGAAGAGTTTCAGTTCCCTGGGAACTTCAGCAGAGCTGTGGCAGTTGCCCTAAGGAATGTAGAGAAATAAGAATATACCCTAAATTGCTAGGATGGATTAATTATAAGAATTCTGTGTCACTTTCTGCTGAGCTCCATAAAAAGCAAAAGAAACTAGCGGCAGTTTTGGTAAACAGGCTTTACTAAAGAAAGTACTGTGGGCCTAAAAAATCACTCAGAAATACTGAACAAAGCTAAGATCGCAAGACATGAGTAACTAACAGTTTTCATCCTTTCCCCCCTTTACCCTTCCTCCTTTTTTAAAGTGAGCTTGACCTAGTGTGACTCCTAGAAGTTACCTGCTGGGCACATCAGAAATATATTGGTAACCAGAGAATGAAGAATATATCTCAGACTATGGAATATAAACCAGAATAAAAGCTTTACCATTAGGAATATTAATGTTGGTACTGTCTGAGTTAAGACAGTTACATACTGGAAGACTCAGCTGCTGCTCTTAGTTTGCCTAAGTAGCAATATCAGCAATTTATCCTGTAAAAACCAGCGTTTCAGTTGGTAGAGCTGGAAGGGAAGAGTGAGAGAAATTGAGGCTTTTTGTCTCAGATTACATGTCTAAGGGCTAGAAAAACCTTCCTACCTCTTTTTTTTTTTTTTTCCTTTTCCCCTGTAAAAAACAAATAAAATGAAACAGAAGAAAAAAACCCCAACATACCAACAACATAGTAACATGACAGTGATGTGTATAATGATCTCTGGCAGCCTCAGATAAGATCACAGCCCTTGGGACTGGTGGAGCCTGGAGCTAACGGACCCCTGCTTTGGGGAAAAACTAGAAGTGTACAGAGAAAAAAAGTTCAGTTCTCATATTAAAAAAGAAAGTAGAGGTATGCTGCTAAATCTATTCCTTCTGAAGAAAGCTTTGAAAATATAAATGTACAAAGCCATCTGAGTCACTTCTGCATCCATGAGTGAGCAATTCCCCCTCTACCCTCACCAAAAGTGCCAGAAAGGGCTGCTCTGCTCCTAGTTTGCCCCAGGAACTAAGCTGTGTCCAGTTAGTTCCAGCATTTTTTTCAGTACAAGTCATTGTGCAGCTATCATTCTCCTGCTGAAGTCACTTTAGTTTTTTAGGTTTTTTTAATTCAAGCTTGTGCATATATTTTAGATTGAGCATTGAATGAATGGGGTTCCTCTAAATTACTGCTGCCACTATCCTATACCCAAATCTTCGTTGGATCTTGGAAATAACTGTTCTTTCAGGGACACTGTTTGGAACATCTGCAAGATAATTGAATAAAAAAAAAATGATAGATCATTTCTCTTCCAACAAAAGATCCAGAAACTCCTCAAAGTCCACAAGCAGCTTTGTTGTTTCTATTGATTTTAAACGGAAGGTGTGAAATACGACGACTAAATGACAGCACTGCTGAAAAATCAAGTTATTTACAATTTTCTTCAGTTGGATCAGTTTCTCTAAATATTTCCTTGTTTATCTGCATTAGCGTTTGGACTAGTGCAATGCAAGGCAAGAGCAGGATGGGAAAAACTTGCTTTTTCGGGGGATGCTGTTTAAGCACATGTCAAACCATGCCCTGGCTGCTGCTGAATCCTGAGCTCTTAGGAAAATCCAACCCTTTCACTGGGTGCTGAACAAAGACAAGCCATGCTCCTGGTGAGCTTAAAAGCCTGGTACCGAAAAAATCACAGGGTTGGCAGCCCCATGCATGTTTGAACAGAAGAAAATACACTATAATCAAACGCTGAGTGGGTGGAAAGAGCGGGGAGCAGCAGTTCTGTGAATCACTTCCTCCCCCAAGGCCTTGCTGCCATTAGGAGCACAGGTGTGAGGTTTGAAAAACACATGTTGTTCATCCTGATATTTTAACAAGCCTTAGTTAAAGTAGTAGCAGTTTTAACAGGCATTTACTGGTCAAGATAAACCCTAAGCTCCTCCCCCCTGCCCCAGGTTATCACAGTCAGCTAACATGTTAAAACTGGAGCTGCCTAGTCCAAAAAAGGATTTTAACATGAGTTAAAAATAAAGTCCTTTTTGTACATGCATGGCTTAAGAGAGAAGAGTCCAAATCCCTTCTTCCAGCAAGAAGAATAGAAAGAAGGAAAGAAAAAGAGGATTAGAAGCAGCATATGTGCTCTGTCCTCCCTGTTTACTTCCCAAGGTTTCACTCTGCTTTGCTCCATTTACCGAGTGCGCCACCAGATACTGACCCAATTATTTTCTATATTACCTTTAAAATCAGGCTCACATACAGAACAGGCTCAAAGTACGAATTTCTGCTGCCAGGGGCCCACTGGTACAGGGTCAGCTAAATATTTTTTAAAGCAAACACTTCTGAATACGGCGGTTGTCATCAACTCAAAATCTGTCATCTCTTTAAAAGCATTAGAAACAGCGGATGAGGGAGATGCTCTCATATCCATCCAGCTCTGCCACTGGGAATACATCAGAAAAGCTCTCTGGCATTTTCTGAGGTGTAAGACGAGGCAGATTTTGCCCCAAAAGCGAAGTTTACATCCATCGCTCTGTGACTGTATTTACACTAATGCTGAATTTGGAGCTCAACGCCTAGTACTAATCACTCATTCTGAGTCAATTTGAACGTTCCTCTCTCTAGCGGCAACAGAAGTCTAAACTGAAACACTCTAGGAAATAAAATGTCATTTAACTGGAGAGAGGAAAGAGCCTTGTGAAAGTAAGAGAATTCAAGGGGCACTCCTTTCTGCTGTCATTTGTCATGTATGACACAGGAATGTTGACATCATCCCCTGATAAATGACACTGGCACCTGCATCAGAGAGATATTCTTCACCAAAATAGAAGTTTGAAAATCCAGCAGCAGGGCACTACGAGTAGGTTCCAGGAGCTTGCAAGAAAGGAAAGATAGATGATGGTAATTTTCTTCCAAAGAGAAACATAAGACTTTTTAAGAACCATTCTCTTTTGCTTCCCCTTCTGCTCCCTCTGGGCTTTGGGAAATGATTCTGTTTTCTAAATCTAATAGTGGCTTAGACACAAGCTATATGTTATCCAAGAGCTAACCTGTGGCATTTGTGTCACCACCCAGTCTAGGGGGATCAGTGTCAAGCAGAGAGCTCCAGAAGGCATACCTAGGAAAGGGAGCTTCAAAGAGGCCAGCCTGGTCTTCTCCTGTCCCAAGCCAGTTATAAATGTCAATGAACAGTCTATTCTAGCACTAATCCTTCCAAATCTCACCTTTGCATCCATGCACAAGCTGTAAAGTAGAGACTTTTTCCTCTTAGAAAGAGCAGGAACACAAATCTCCATCCCATTCGTAGGAGGTATTCTGTGCTAGGTGGGTCTGTGGCAGAGAAAGAGTCTCAAGCAACCTCTGCACAGCCACCCAAAGCCTGCCACAGTGTGGTTCAACATCAGCAGGCAAAAGTAACTAAAGAAATCTTTCTGCTATGTCATCTTCAGACAGATACATCCCAAGTTTTCTGCTTTGAAAAGCTGAAGACCAGTAGATTAACTATTTGTGAGGGAAAGACCTGCTACTCTTAAAAATGAAAAGCAAACAGATGTGTTTTCTCCATCAGATTTTTCCACTTGGTTGGCTCTCATGGAATTTATATGCAGCTTGATTTCTCTTCTAATTGTGTGATTTATTTATCCCAGAAAAGAAGGAAAAAAAAATCTATTTGATTTGGAGCAGAGGGTAGGGAAGGCGAACGCGCAAGCTCTGTGACCAGGGTAGCGTGGTTCACCCTCAGGAAATCTGCCTTCTGTGCCAAGGGCCTCCCCAGCTACCGGCTAGTCCAAGTTTGCTCTAACTTGCTAACCACTGTCCAGTCTATTTATCATTTGCCATCCCTAGGGATCACTGTGCAGTGATATGGACTAATAGCCCAGCAATATGCCAAGACATATCCTTTTCACCCTGCACAGCCAGCACTGTCTTCCAGACCTCTTAGTGCTGAGGGAGGCTGGAGTCTGGATGAAGAACAGCTGGCTTAAAAACCACCCTGACAAGCCAATACTGGCAGCAAGGAGAAAGCACTGGAAGAATGAAGCAGTGCACAGGCTCACCTTCGTTTGCAGGGCTCTTTCTGCAGGTCAGTTAAAATACTATGCTGCTTTTGGTTCTTACTGAATCCAACTTTGGTACTCAGCACTGGAGCAGAAGCAATCTCTGCACTCCTGATTCTCCTGCTGGGATAACAACCCCACATCCGTGTCTTCAGTGTTTTCAGGTTGGACTATTTTAACCTGGAGTCTGTAACATATTCATCAGGAAAATGCACTTTCATCTTCTAACCCAGAGAAGCAAAAGAGAGCGTATCATTCTGTGGTGCTTTTCAGGCTACTTTGGACTAGAGACTTGTTAATTAAGTTGCAGTCTTGTGCCTGGTGAGTCCCAGCCAGCTGGGCTGAGTGCTTTCCCCCACAGCAAGCCCAGGACTGCCTGCATCACAGTGAAAGGAGAACGATAACCCCAGGTGCTGATCCCTTGACTTGATGGGGTTAGGTCAGCTCCGTTTGAAAAGGCTGCTTAGCAAAAAGGCAATTCGTTTTGTCTCGTCATGTCACGCACATGTATGGCTACGGTTACCACAGAACACAGTGACATAATTTCCATCCTCAAACATACACCTAATATTAAGTGCTCAGGCTTGGATGAATAGCTTTCAGCAGCCTGTTCTTCAGAAGAAAACAGTAACTTCAGGGACTGAGGGAGAACATGAATTCATACGAAGAAGGGTGAGACAGGGGATTGGTTTTTATTGTACACATTTCTTCAACAAAATACGGACATTTATTATCCTTACACTCTTGATACTCCTATTAGCTTTTCTGTAGCAACCTATTACTTGATTAGTTTATACTGTTTAGAGCAAGCAATGATGACGGAATTTTGTTGTAATGAAGACAAATATTGTCTCAGAATGTCAGAAGGCACCACATCACCCATTAAGTGTAATGATTTCAAAATACCCTAAAGTAAAGCCTTCTGGACTGATTGCAGGAAAATACACACATACATGCCTGATTTCAATTAAAATACAAGTTATTGAAATGTTCAATTCAGTCCAAGACTAGAATCAACCATTCAGCCCCCTAGATTGAAACACAGAATAAGGGAAAAGAATTCCTCTTTAGGGCTCTCCATATTCCCTATGCATTGGCCAGACAACGATCTCATAACAGCAGTGACTTGAGGGATATTTGTTTATCTACTCTGAGCCCAGCACAGTGACTCAGAGGTAAGACGGCGTTAACCCAGTGTTCTGTTGGACCAAGCCATGTTGTAACAGTAACTTTATCCTAAAGGAGGCTATTCATAGCAGGCCTTCGGTAATGCTGCAAAAGTTGTAATTTGATGACAGTTGCAAACACATTTGTGGATACAAATGAGGCGACTACAAGTCTTCATATTTTATCTATGTAAATGTGAGTATAAAATGGCAGAGCGGGAGTCCTGAGGTTTTCTCCCAGGGCAGTGATTCTAGACTGATCCTTCATCCAGGCAACATGGGGGTCTCTTTATAGTTTTGATTATTAGACTTCAGAGGATTAGTCAGGAGCACACAATCAGGCCCTTAGCACTGACAAAAATCTGCACTCAATCTTTTCTGACCTCTCGTTTGAAGGCGTGTTTAGATGCAAATACAGGAGATTGAGGAGATGGGCGTTAGAAGGAGGAAAGCTGAAGGAAAATACGCTATAAATACGAACCAGGTCATATAAAAAGATTAAGTATAAAAGACAGCTTTCTTGTAATGTCCAGCTGTTTCTCCTAAATGTTTCTAGCAAACCTACATATGTACAGTTTCAGAAATGTACCATGAGGGAATATTAGTACTTCACTTAAAAAACAAGCTCCATAGAATTGCTAGTGGTTTTGAAGCTCTAGCGCTGAGATCTGTCAGGATAGGACAGGAGTTATTTCAACAGTACTAAATAGCTCTCCCACTGCTTTACTGTGGATTGATCCATTTTCACCCTTTTTTGCCTTTCTTCAGTCTCACACAGATGTAAAACAGATTAAGGCTCTGTGGAAATAAAATAAAAAAGATACCTAGGACTTTTTTTACTTCCCCTACAATAAAGTGTGGGGAGAGGTGAATAAAGCCACACAAAAGACTGTAACAAAATGACAAAGGTCCTGACTGACAGTTTATCGAGATGACAACTCAGTGAGTTTTCAGACATCTCTGGCATGAAGACTATTTTTGTCTTTCCACAAGTTAAAACATATGTACGATCAAGACGACTGCCTGCCTATCTGTTGACGCTTGTTTCTCCCCATTACAGTTCTGTAACAGAGCCGTACCTGACTGCAAAATATCCCTTCTGCATTTTAATGTACTTGCGAACAACAGTTGACAATGCTTGAAAAGAGACCAAAGCAAAATAACAAACCATTATCAAGATATTATTTATGCAGGATCCAAAAGCTGAGAAACATCACAAACAAGTCACTTAAATTTTCAGCTACAGATCTCGAGCATGGGAAAGCATCATTATCCGTACCTGGCGGCTGGGGAAGCTGCTCAGGGGAACAACTGCTTGGTTGCCACGAGGAGGGTTTGATCGCTGCCTCTTGCAACAATCCTTACCAGTGCAAAGTGAAAGCAAGAGGCTTTCACTCTGCCTTGGCAGCATTTTGCACTCTAATTCTTTTGGTGCAGAGCTCTGCACAAGCTCCAGAACCACAGCTGACCGATCCTTGGGCTCCTACTCCCCACTCAGTCCCTGACCTCTGGCGCCAGATCTTTTGCCTCCCAGCCCAGAGCACTGTCGGCTGGACCTCGCTGCACACAGTATCTAGGCTCTGGAATGCCTCAGATTTAGCTTCAGACACAATCAGGATTACAAATTATAGAGCACAGCGGGAATAAAAGAGATGGGTTGCCCCTTCTGACTATCCATCACTGTTTCCCATGTCTCTGGGCAAAAGCAAAGCCAAGCTTTCTCAACAGCCCAAAGACAAAAATAGGTTGTGTGTATTTTTAAATGTTATGCTTTCCCACTCTTGGGTTAATAAAAGTCAGAAAATAGAGAAGGCATTGATTTTATACTTCCCAAAGTCACAAGTATAAGAGTTCCCCACACAATTTATATTTTCAAATGATAAAATATTGAAGCAAAGTAGTCAAAATAACATTTTACAGTTCAAAGTGTTTAAAAATGAAGCGCTTCCGCTATATGCAAATTTTGCACTCTCTCTCTTTTTTTTAAAATCTACAGTAAGTTTAGGCACAAACTCATTAAAAAAGCTGCTGCACAGTCATACGGTAGGGGAGAATCAGTGAGCTTATGTATTTGTTTTGAGGTTTAAAATATGAAACTGGCTGAAAACTGGCTAGTTTTAAACTTTGGAGAATGCCTATACTGAATCTGATCCTGTCATATGATCATAGGCTTGCAGAGATGCCAAACAGAATTTAAAATGAACAATTTTTGTGACAATAATGACAAAAGTCAGAACAATATTGGATATTTCTGGGAGTTCTGGTTTGTATCTTCTTGGCCAACTCCAGGAATTTGCCAGGAACTGTTGACTGCTGAAGGCACAACTGTCATTAGTTGGAGATAAAAGATCTGAAGGTGATGGCTGCAGATGGGGCGAAAAGAGAGTGCCGAGTTACAGATACATATGTCTAGGAGTTTATTATTATTAAATTTTAGAAAAGCCCTGAATACATACACAGATACACACAAACACTCATGCACAAAGCACGCATTTTAGAACAAGGCTTCCCTGACAGCATTTGTTGTATTTTGATGTCAGTCTAAGGAAATATGTTGGCAGCTCCTCCACACAAAAATCTATTTTCCACAAACAGCATATTTTGCCAGTATAAAATTCATCATCCAGCCATACAAAGGACAGAGGGCCAAGGGGCTTGAGTGACACACCAAAAACCTCAAAACACATGTCTGAGCTGCTGCATGGCTTGTATAACACTATTCATGTACAGCAGGAAACTGGAGCTCTATAAGCTGCATCTTCGTAATATTTTGCAACATCCTGTAAACTCATTGCAGGGAAATAGCAACGGATACCAAAAGTGTTTTGGCCACTGCAATGATGGAGACTTTCTAATTAATTTTTGTAAAAAAAGAGGCAGATGGAGGGGAAGTCAGTCATGCTGTTCATTCAATACATAATACCTGAGCCATGCATCTTGGTAAAGGAAAAAAAAGGTAGGTCATATCTCCGCTGCTGTTCAGTGGAAATAAGGTTCTACTGAAGTCTTATAACTGGTGACATAATGCCATGGGTCATCTCTGAAATGGAGATAATTCCAAAGGTGATATTTTAATGTTATAAGGAAAAAGGACCACTGTAGGGAAATACCTTAATAAAGGCCCTCGTGGAACATTGGTTTAGTTTGTTCTCCAGGATAGATAAAACTCATACCTGCACCAAAAGGATTGTGAAAGAAGTAAGAATTATAAACATAATCTATCCTTAATTTCTTCTATTTTTATCCCACTTTTCAACACTGGGAGAATATTTTAGAAATTATTCATGAAATTAATGCTGATGAGCATTGAGATGATGTATTAGTCCTGATGGGTAAATTCCTGAGAAGGTGGCAATTTGTGCAGGTTCTGGTGTCCTGAGAATAAACCATCAAGAGCCCCAAATTTGAAATCTAAAAACTGTAGAAAGGGGGAATTCAGCTCTGTTTTCAAATCTCAGCTCAATAAATCTTTCTGGTGGTTTTATGACTAACGTAAGACTGAAAGTAGGCAAATTCCATCTGTGGTTCATCTGAGCAGGAGCAAACACGCAGTAACGATATCATTTCATGAAAACAGTGCTGGGCAATTTAACACAAGATCTGTGATATTTTGAAGGCAGGAAGTATCTTTGTGAAAATGCCCTTTTTACTTAATCAGAAAAATCAATATAATTTGAACAGGGAGAATATTTATCTTTTAAACAGTGTGAGACATTCTTGCAGAGCACTCCTGGCTTACTAATACATAGCTGCTTCACCTCCCAACACAAAGAAGTATATTTATGCATTGGGTAAGCAGCTTCCTTGCACAACAGTTGTGCTTCCCTGTCCCTGGCCAGGTTCTCTCAGTACAGGAGGGTTGTGGAGCCTGAAATCACCAGCACCCAGCCCAGAACTTACCCCTCACTGTGCTCCTGTTGGTCAGCCTCATGTCTGGGCTCTATATCCACATGACCAGGAACTTGCAGCATCCAGCTTGTATTAATTTGCCTCCTCAGAAATTATTATGAGGCTGCTGGGGACTGTGGGGCAGTACCTCACCCGAGGGCGCTTGCTCTCCTTGCAGCAGTCGTCTCCATTGCTGCTTCTTGGGAGACTATGTTATTGAGAGCTGCAGTAATTCCTGTGACAATACTTCAGGGGTAAATTGTCTTTTGATACTCTTGGAAAATCCTTGCCAAACTGACACTACATATTAAAGGGTTCACAATAACAGAGGGCAGAAATTAAATTGAACAGGATATTAATACCTTGTACTTGAGGAAATGATATTTCCTTTTGATTTTACTTTTTGCTTTGTGAATTAGCCAAAACTTGCAGCCCTGCATAAACTGAACCAGCTCACCAGGTTCTCCACAAAGAAACATCAGTGCCCTCCTCCCTTCCAAGCACACAGCAATGACAACCGCCTCCAATGCCTCCTTGGTGAAAAACTCTCTTCAGAAAGCTGGCAAGCTTGAACTAATCAAGTCTCCTTCATTCAGCATCCCCTCCAGATCTTTTATCCATCCTATTAGTTTCCACGGCAGCAAATATTAGTTGGCTTGGGATTTACTCATCTGAACAGCCCATAGATGTGAAGAGAAGGTTTAAAAGGTGAAAAAGTTTTCTTTACAGTTTGATTTCGTTCTGTTTCTTTCTGCTGTGCACTAAGATCTTTTATTTTCCCACTCTCTTTCCTTGCTACAGAGAGTATTTGAGTACATGGATCTAAAAAACCTGAATAAGCACTACTGGGCTAAGACAGTTGGAAAGCCAGAGCCCAGCTCTCATCTCTCCTCCGTGTTTCGAAGGGAACCAGACTGAAACACCTGGGTGTGTTAAACAGTAACACAAATTTAGTGGCAATATTAGTTCCAAACAGATTAAAAGTGTTTTCTGTTCCACGACATATTCTGGTAGGTTGAGGATGCTTTACTTACACAAAAAACTCTTACTGACCCACTATGACTTGTTAATACTTCGTACCCTGGGGTGTGAAGTGGCTATTGCAGGTGGCCGACGGGACACATATATTAAGGTTCATGTAGGGTAAATCACATTACTGTTTTCCGAAAAAGGTTCTATCACACTTTAAGCTAGATATGAGATACCGCTTGTGTCAAGGTAAGAAATACCATTTTCACAGCTGCTGAAATTGCCTCTTTACTGCCAATGACAAACAAATTGACAACTGCAGCCCAAAGGTGAGGATTTGCAAACCTGCAGTTACAGAGCAGCTCCAGCCCTGTGTATGGCCCCTGGCTCCCCAAGCCTGCCCTGGCCCCTGGCTCCTGCAAAGCATCTTTGCAAGGCTCCATCTCTCTGTGGCTCCATCTCATGGTGTGACTCCATAGGCAGGAGATGGGTCCACTGCATAGCCCAAGCTATCCCTCCTTTTCCCTCTATGCAGTGGGTTACAGGAAAAGAGCAAGGGCTGGCTGTCATCCCGTTGTCCAACAAGTTTGGTTATGTCTAGGGAGCTTCATTGCATAATGGAAGAACCACTTCNCAGAATCAAGCCTAACTGGCAGGATATACCATAAAAAAAAGCAGCTAGTGGTTGAAGTGAAAATTAAGAAGTGCTGTTTGCTCTCCCAAAAATGCCAGGGCTAACCAGAAGAAGCAGCTCGCGCTTTCAGGCTTTGAAATTCAGTCTTTTTTTTTTTTTTTTTCTGCAAGCAAGAGGCTGTTATGCTGTAGCTGAGTTCTGCTCCAGTGAGATTTTGCTTCCTGATATTCAGGGATTAGCATATTAAATACATTATGTCCTGTATTAACATAACTATTGTATTATGGTGCAGTTAAAATTTTGTTGGCATTTCTATTACAAAACCTAGTTTCAGAGCCTCCAGTTGTAATTAAAGATTATCTCCAGATGATCGTTTTTACAGGGGTCAGGGAAAGGGGAGATTATGTATTTATTTTTAAAACATATTTTAGATTTCCAAAAGAAACAATAAGCTGCCAAAGACACAGCAGTCTAATCAATACATCAATACTGGAAGGGAACAAGTATTCTTCCAGGAAGAATAGATCTTTCAAATGTGAGAATTGACAGGCAGATGCTCAAATGACTTTATCATTCTTTGTGTTACCATCAGCCCCAAACATTCACGTATCAGGAACCAGGCTCCTAAATTAGAAGCTTGTCTTAAAAACCATGGGACCTAAAGATTACAAATTTCTAGATAGTTTTATGTTCCTTCCATTTTTTTGGAAGCTATCACCTTCAACATTATCAAGCTTCTCTTGGCCGTTGTGTGGGCTCTGTGTTTAAAAACTAAAGAATACACCATCCTTTGAATTGGGGAGATAGACCTACATGAGAGCCATGATAAAGTCAAGAAAGTAGGCAGCCTTGTAGTATACTATATTCTAAGTTATTCTATGGTGGGTTTTTTTTTTATATACCTGTCAGAAGAACAGAAGTAATCATTTCATTAAACAATTTCTAGTCTGTATTTCCAAACACTGATTTTCTTTCCACAAGCGCTTCTGGCTGGTTGTGCTGGGCTGTCTTCTGGGCCAGTACGACTTGAAAGGCGACATGTTCAGCGCAGACGTGGAGCTCTGCATAGCTTCTTGTCCCCTGGCCCTGCAATGGCTGCTACACTTCATCAGATTAAAACAATCCTGGGGACATAGACTATAGATTAGCATCAGGGGGCTGCATTTGGCTTCAACCATGCAGATGGAGTTAGGAAAGCAAGATGGATGCAGAGGGGTTAGCAAAACAAGAAAATCCTCCAGGCAGGGCTTGCCCAGCTGAGTTCTGTGCTAGTGTCTTCCATGTTCCTACCCTCAGCCCTGAGCATCCCTGATTCCCACTCTCCTGGCCAGTGCAGGACGATACGATTCCACAATTTCATCTCTTGCAATGAGCTTCCCTGTCTGCATCAAAGGCCCATGATTTTAGCAGCACTACTGCTGCATCTCTACCAGCCGTTTCCTTGCAGCAACTGAAGCAGAGCATTGGCTTGAAGCACTTGCGCGTGTTCTCCTCCCATCTTTGCTGTAGTGAGGACGGGGAATTAATTTAGATTTAAATAGCTACATAAAAATCTCAGACAAGTTCTACTTTAAATTGCTAGCATAGACAAATGCATTGCTCCAGCTGACTTGGCACAGTATCAGCTCACATTTTGAGCACAGGACGTTCAGACCTGTCTTAGCGCCAGATTCCCAAGTGCAGTCAGGTGCCTGAAAGAGCAGGAAAATGCCTACGTGCATTCAAAAAACAAGTAAAGTGACTATTTCACTCTCAATTCACACTTTAATTCTGGCATACAGGATTCTAAATTGTCATGACTTTCAATGAGACTCGGGCTCTTAGTTGCCCTCATTGCTTTATTGAGAATGAGTCTGAAGGCCAGATTTTAAAAGCATTTAAAGTCTTAACTCTCATCTGGCCCTAAGCCACTGGGAAGCTTTGAAACTTCTACCCACTCCCTCTTCTAACTAGAATGGAGAAATGGAGAGGATGGTGACATATTTTGTAATGAAAAATTAGATCCTGCTTAAATGGAAAGGGACTCCAGAAGAACATTGGTGTTGTCCAGCACTATAGCCCTACTTCATGTATCTGCTTCTCAGATGCCCCTGATTTGTCACTCAGAAAAACAAATAAATGAAGTCCTTACTCATAACTCTTCTATGAAAGAACACTTTCCAGACTATAAATACCTTTCTACTTGTAAACTTCATGTCAAAACAGGTTTTATTTAAAAAAAAAAGTTTTTTTGCTTATGCCACATCCCAGATCTTTGTCAGGAGGAAATGCTTATGCATAAATCGTAATGTTCTGAAAACAGGAGGTTATAGGAGGAATAAAAACACGTTCAGCCCATTAGCTGTAATGGTAAAGTGGGGCAGTGTTGACACACACACACAAACATCATACTTATTGACGAGTTACAGCGTTTACCAATTTCTGAAGTTCTGAAGTTGGAAAGTCTGTACCATATGTGGAGCCAAAGGCTAAGGGCGATATTTCACCACTGAGGTAACTCTCTTAACCCATGAATTTACCTAGCAGTAGATCATCTTAAAATATATCACATGGCATGTCTACACCAATGAGCAGTTCTTTCAATCCCCAACATTACCACAAGTTATGTACATTGCACTATGCAGATGGAGGTAGAAATCTTGAATACACTGAAGCATCCCACCTTGCTAAAGTAAACACCTGCCTTGTTTGGATTAACTGGAAAGTGATCCAACCAATTTACAGCAAGCTTGGCCATTCTCCACTCAGCCAAACACTTACGAAACTTTGGTTCATTTATCCTTCCAACATATTATGGAAATATTAGTGTTTGCCGCTCTGAAAAATACTTTTTTTGGCATCCTCATTTCCCATCTCTATTTTAAGATAAACACTGACAGCTGATGGTATTCAGGAACATTGCCATATGTTCCCTTAGAAATGGAATTCTGAAATATGGCTGTTATCCATCAATTGGCATATTTGCTAATTAGCACAAGATTGCTCAAATAAACTCATTGCTCTCCCAAGGGAGAATCCCTCTGAAGAATTCTCGTCTGATGCATCAGGATCTCCTACTCACCACTTACCCACCCTCACAGTTTCTGATTTAATGGTTAACACAAGGAATCAAATGACACTCCTAGGGAGCAAAGTCAAACTGTAGATCTTCGATTGCTGTTTTTTCCAGACGAGCAATGCAAGCAGCATTCATAGAGTTAATATTTGAACGCCTTTTCTAATAAAACTGGCTTCCAGTTTTTCAGTCTTTTGTGCAAGTTTAATAAAATAAATTTTGAATATCAATGGAGTACATTCTATTTTTCTTGGCGTGTCTCCGCCTTGCTATGTCCTTCTATTGCAGGAGTCATGCCATAGGCAGAGCACTTTTCCACAGTCCATTGAAGTTGTGCCATAAGGGCTGGAGATGATTTGCTAAAATGCTCCAAAGGTATTCAAATTTCTTTAAAGAAGAAATTCAATTTATGTGCATTTATATTGCAGTGTCTGTCAGGAAGAAAGGTTATAATCACCAGCATATTTTAGATTTACATTTTCTTCTATACATGAGGTAATGGTATTAGAGGTAAACTATGAGGTTTAAAGTTGAATTCAATGTATGGTACTATTTTCATTGCTGCTAAAAGCATGTTTTTGAAGTTCTTGAGGAAAGCATATGTTAGCATATGTTACTGAAATATCAAGAACAGGATGCTGGGTGGCTTAGAGGATAAACCATTTGTCTTTCTTCTCTGCATTCTTATATAAAGTGCGGCTGGATTTCATGAGCAAAACGAATAGAGGATTCTCAGCTCACAGATTAGTTCACATCATAAAGTTGCAGCACAGTTTTGTTGAGCAGAGCTCTCAGTTAGGCGCATTTCTGAATTAACATGCAAGCTAAATGTACCTTTGGTTGTACCACGGAGGAAGGGAAAAAGAGGGCTTAGAATTTTGTGATATCGCTTATGTAACCCTCAGAAGAACAAATACTCATCAAAAATTAAAAGGAAACCCTGTTTCAACCATATTGCTGTGGGAAGCACTTCGCCTCATTTTTCTCTGAAAACTTACTTCATTTAAATTTCCTGTGGCTGTATTAAATATTTAGATGTTGATATTTTCACTGGGTAGAAAACATTATCACAATTCTTATCGAGTTGGAATCCTTTTAAGCACAAGCGAAAGTTATCTGATAATTAAATTGCCACGCTTATCTCATTTAGGACCCCACTAATTACAGCCCAAGTACTTCAGTGCTCTATACTGTAACTGACTTTGGAACTGTAGCTGAATGTCCTCTTTTAAGTAAACACCTAGAGTTGGCTTGTAGATCTATTTTATAATTTCCCTGCTACCCCTGCAATCTCTGTCAATAAGAAAGCGTCAAAGCTATTATGATGCTTTTTGCACAGCAAGTTAATTGTATTTTAAGCCTACTTCCAAATGAATTCCCAACAGCTATCCAACTTTGTAAACAGCCATTTAAGCAGCGCTCTTTGGGGAAGCCTGCGCACACAAACACACACTATTTGCTGCATAAATTTCAACAGATAAAAATCCTGTTTTATTTCTCACCGAGTGTTTATTTTTAGTATGTTATAACTAGATACTGGGCCAGATACACCACAGCAGATACAAGCTGAGTACCTGACCAGCCCTACCAAGACTGGGCTTCAGTCCTGCTGTCAGGTTCATGAGCTCAGACCCTTCTAAAACTTTTCTGTGAGCAGAGAGTGTCAAGATGCAGAAATACTCAGGGAAACATCGGAAATCTCAAGAGAGGGGCTCATTTATTTATCTAATTGTCCATGGTCTAGCTATGCCTTATGCCTAATTCACGGAACACTTTTATCCTTGCCATTCCCTCGTAGGTGTCTCCTGACTATCAAATCTGTTGTGAAACATTGCCCCAACATGGGATGCTCTGGGACACCCTTTCAGAGATCTCTTTGTACAAAGTTTTGTATGGTATTTAAAAGTGCTTCCCTTTGTATGGAATATTGACTTGGATACACAAAGGTCCAGGATCAATGCAGGATATGAGCATCTTCTGGGGGGAGTCTGAGGGAAATGGCTAATTCATTGGTTGGGAGCTCTCCACTAACATGCATGGACCATGAAGCGAACTCCTATTTCAGTCTAAAGTCCTATCCCATGCATTTTTCATCACCATCTGCCCATCAACTAAAAAAACCCCAATGAAACATCATCTACAAAATGTGACTAATGATGACACAAGCATTGTCTAACGAGGTAATTACTGAAGAAATAATAGAGTGGAAAAACAAACTTAGGCTATGCTCTGCACGTTGGACCATGCAACAAGGAGTTACTATAAACCAGACAACTACAGCGACTGTAACTGGCAAAACTCCTTAGAAAAGAGTGTAGGAGACGCAGGTATGTTTCCTGCATTGCTTTGCACAATCTGATCTTTGAATCTACGTCAGTGTGCTCAGCTTTGGGGGGTTGTTCTGAATGTTTTGCATTCTGTCCCCTTCTAAATGGAAGTACTAGTTCAGTAATGCAGACATTATCTTTTATTTAGGATCACAGGACTTTTTCCTTTCTCTTGTCCTTCCCTACATTCCAGTTGTTTGCCAGAGCACCTCACGTCTGCTTTTCTTTTGTTTCTTCTCTGCAGTGGAACCAGCCATCATTAAGAAGACCAGTAAACTGCACCCACAATATAAGACTTTCATAAACATAAAGTATAAATTTCCAAAAGTGAATGCTTAGAGTCAAAGCTAAAAATCAATCACAAATGGTTACCAGATTGTTATTTACAGTTCTGTTCATCTGAAGGCCATTTGTTTAGCACTGGAAAATTAAAACACTGCCCACGATTTACGTGCTCTAGACTTGTCCAGGAACTCTTCCGGCTTGCACTATATTTTGGTGCAACCACCAGTAGCAGGAGTATTAAGACGCAACAGCTAATAGCATTCTTACTATGCTGTATTATCAGGGTGGGTTTGGTGCTCTTCCCATCATTGTTAACAGTTGCTGGAAGATATTCTATTCCCCAAACTCTAGAAATATTCAAAATGAATCCATCCACTGGATAGAACTGGGTCTTTTGTGAACGATCCAGTCTCCAGACAATACAGTGCAACACCAGCAGCGCTAAAACACAACAACAAAAACAAACAAACAAAAAACCCCCAACGCTTTTGACAGCTCAGTTGTCAATAGCAGTACTTAATTCTACATGCAATTTTCTGAGTAACTGCAAAATGGATTTCCAGCAGCAGCAAAGCCAACTCAAGGAGTTCCTATCACCCCTGAGCTGATCACTCCCACCCTGGGCTCATTTGCAAAACTCATCCATACGTGGTGCTGTGGCCAAAACTTGAAATGATTCAATTTAAAAAAACACAAGTATTTTGCCACCAGAGGAAACAAATGTGAATCATACTGACATGCTACATGCCTGGGTAACATCAACAGCGATGTCACCAGCTGGTGGTCAGTGACGATAGGGTTTTCTGAAGAGCTCCACATGGAAGGGGCTCAGCTGGCAAATGAAAGTAGCAGTACGATGCAGCTCTATGAACACACTCCTACATAAAGATACAAAGCAGGAAGGGGATGAAGCTTCAAAAAATGCAAAAGTGAATAAAGATCAGCATGGAGGAAAGGCCAGGGCGGCATATACAGGATGAGCTACTAGATGTTCTTTACAAGAACTGGTCCTTGAGTCTGATGCAGTTTTGAATAAACTCAGATTGTTCTAATTCTCATGCTCGCTAGGCTTCTCTGCATTCCTTCCTACACATTGGCTTTGATGACCACCTTTAATACTGTTAGAAATTAGGGCTGGTTTTTACCTTGGAAGTGCACAGATGCTCCTCAAACACAAGAAATGGAAAAAGAGAGTGACAGGACCCATGCCATTGCTGGCTGAGATTTTTCCAGTGAGGTGCCTTTCATGAGAAAACACCAACTGGTAGAAAAATAAGTGTTCTGTGGAAGCATATTGATTTTAAACTAAGTGGAGCCCAAACTTTCCAGGTCCACCACAGCACTGAGGGCATCTCTGCTCTGGGACAGCTCTATCATCCATATGCCATGGGAGGCAGGGAGGCCCCGGAGAGAGCAGGGAGCATGAAATTTTGGGCTCTTGCTCAATGCCATGCGCAACACACAGATCTCAAAGATATCTATCACCATGTTGAGCCCTCAGCTGCTTCAAATTCAGGAAACACACGCCCCAAGGGCAGTCATGAGCTGGGGGCTTCCTGCAGCCACAGGAAGACCTTGAAGTGACTTGAAGCTCGGGCAGCTGAGCAGTCCCATTCCTTTTGGGAACATTGTGTTGATCTTATTTCTCTAAACTTATTTCTAACAGGAAATATCAATATCTCTACATTTAATTCCAGCAAAAAATAAAACCCCTTAGCATGTTCCTGTTTCCTCCAGCTGTGGCTACTGAAAAAAAGCCCAACCACCAGCAGATGAGCTGTACCACTGGGAAAGGAAGGTTTCAGAGGCTCAGCAGGCTCAGAAAAGTCTGGTCCATGCTCAGAGCTTTGGGGATGGGGGTTTTGGTTCATCTTACGTTTGGTTGGTTTTTTTCTATTTCAGCGTTAGAGCTTTTTCCTCATGATACTAGTATGTGTTGAGCTACAAAGGCATAAAGCTGCCATATGGTGTCATGGGTGACTGTGAGACAGCTCGTTTCTATTTTACACTTATTGGTAGGCATATGTTGGTACTGGCACAACTGGTGTGTCAGGAGCTCCGTATCATTTCTGCCCTCACCTGATGAGCCTGGGCACTGCTTACAACCCAGGAACCACAGTCCAAGTCTTCTCCAAGCCCTGGCTCCACAACAAGATCTCATGAGCTAAAGAGGAAATTGAGAGTCATATTAGGAGCATGAAATGCACCAGGCTAAAGATGGAACTGAAGGAGCAAAAGTATGGTTTAGAGGCTTCCCCAGCCATCTGGTACAAGGACAGAGTAGGGTTTTTCCTCCTCACCCCTGGCAGAGCCTGTCCTTATACTTCCATATAATAATGTTTGTTATCAACATAATGCAGCAACACACACACTTTCTATTGCTAAACAGGCAAAAAATATATCATCCCTTAACACTGGTGCTGATGTCTATAAGAAATACAAAATCTGAGAAGTTTAAATTGGCCAACTTCCCATCTTATTGCGACATCTGATATTCAAATTCTTCAAAGGGTCCTCAGATGTACTTTCTGATGCCCAGTTCCACCACTTGATTCTCACACCCAGTGATAATCTCCTGACCTTGCACTCAGACCTGTGCTCTGCCCAGTCTCCAGGCACAGCACAGCCCACTCGGAGCAGCAGTGGAGAAATGTTCCTGCTTTTGAAAAGGCAGTTTTGAGTGGGAGTGGATTATATTTCTTCACATTTGCATTTGCAGTTGTGTTATCCAGGACAGAATGCAGTTCCTTTACAGTGTCAAAGCAAATGAGGATTTGAATTTATGATGATATTGCACATATAAGGATGCAGCTTTGTACTTCCACAGTGTTTTATAAGACTTCAAGGGTCTGGCCACCTTAAATCTCTTGCAGAACACAGTGTGCAGGCTCCTCCCAGATTAAGAGGAAACTATATGTTAAGTAATACTAATAAATCTATATGTTCATCTTCTGTTCCAATCTAAAAAGACATACGTTCCAATTACAGAGAGGTCTACATGAAATCAGAAATATAGGAAAAAGTTTTAGGAGTCCCAAAGAATTTTTGGAAGGCAAATCAATTAAAGGAAGGCACATCTGAAATTCAAAACAATCCTACACTTTTGGATTCGTTGAAAGATATTACATGAGGAATCACAACCACAGTCGGTTCAGTGAGTAGCACGGACACTTGTTTCTGTGTTTCATTGCATCCCCGCATGTGGTACTTCAAAAAGCATGGCAATTTGCAAAAGTAATTTTGTAAAAGCTTCCATACATCTCCTCTTAAGAGCAATTTGGCTAGTATCTGTTGCTAGCTGTGAGCATGCTTTTAGATATTAGATGGATGAGTGCAGCCTAGCAGGAGAAAAAAAAAAGAAAAAGAGGAGAGGATAAATACTTGGCAGTTCTCTAACAACTTTCACTAGAGGATCGCAAAGTGATTTACAAATATCAATTAATTAAGCCTCAAAAAGCTCCGGTGAGATAGGTAAGTATCATTACTCTCATTTCACTAATGCGTAAACTGAGACACGGAGAGAATAAGTCTTTCACCCAAGGTCACACAGCAAGCAGCTGGCAGAGTCAGGGATAGAAACCAAGAATGCTGACTTACCTTGCTCCAAACCTACTGAACCACTATATCTCTCTTAAAACAGTTTAAAGGTTCCCTTGCACTTAATATTAGCAACTGCAATGTCCTGCAAACCCAGTGAAGCGTCCTTCTCTGTCTGCAATCACAAGTCAGACCACACATGACTCCTGCTGTGTTACACACAAAGGCTCCTAAGCCCTCAGTTCCAACTTCTATTACTGAGACCCAGACTGGTCAAAACGACCAAACCCCACAAAACTCCCAGCCTTCAAAGCTGGAAGGATGACTGGTACTGATGTTTGCTGTGCTCTGGCCCTGGGACATGCTGCGTTGGTCATAGCGTAGATTCATTCAGCCATGACCAGAAATACCACTTGGTCTTTATTGTGGCTTAGCCGAGGAAGTGGTCACATTCACAGACAGCACTTCTCAGGCTCAGTGGGACATACACATGGATACACAAACTCATGCCACACAAAATAAAAGGCAGAATGGCTGTGTTGATAGCTCTAGGTAATATCATATGCTTGGAAAACAGCACATGTTTCTATTTTAAACCAGAAATATTTAAACCCCCCCAAACACATCACTTTTGATGCCTAGGGTTACTATGGAATACATTACCAGAGGTCGGTTCTCAAGGGTACAGGGCATTAGTTAAAAAATTGGAATAGTGTCTAGAAATAGATTTTTTGCAATATATAATATATACTTGATATGACTGCACCAGAACACAGACACTATGTATAAAGTATTTTGGAAAACATCTGAAACAGCAGAAAAACTCCCAGCAAACAAACGGTTCTGAACAGATTTGTTTCAGCTCTGAATGTTCGTTTATATACATACATATATTTATATACATGGACAATAAACAACACTCCCTCACAGGCAAACAAAGGATAGAAAACTTTAGCACTTCTGCCTTGTAATTCTCAAATTTGGATGGACCAGTGGGAGAAACAGGTGCCAAAGACTCTGAACTCTGCACATTCATACAAAAGTGCTCTGCTTGGTAATAAAGTTAACTAGTTGGCTGCTGAGATTTGGCAGCTGACTATAGAAAAAAACTCAACCAACCAACAAAACAAAACCCCAGCACAACAGTCATGTAGCTACCTGCTGGATGGTTGTATGGTCAGGAAGCAATTTGTTGTCCACTGACCACAGATATCACAAAACCCCTTGCATTGTCCATTTAGCTACTTAAAATGAAGAACAAATTACTGACGACAGGAAAATGCTTGCTGTTTGCCTATCCTGCTTTCCCACAGAGAACTGCAAGGACTGGCAGAGGAGAGGTATCTTCTTTCACGTGGCTCCATCGTTGCAGCCAGATTCCCTTGCCAGAAAGAGTGGTTCTCTTTTCAGTGAGGAGAATTAGCTAACGGACCCTGTGGTTTTGCGGCTGAGGAGGGCTCCTCATGCGGCTGCTTTAGCATCGCTTGGATAACGGCTCTGGCAACTGAACCAAAAAGGTTGTAGGAGTTACGTTCTCTGTGAAGTGAGACCCTACAGAAGAATGGGACACGGTGTCTTCCTGTGCCGCCCCAGGGACCACAATGCCCTCACATCCTTCAACTCTTGCATTGGCCTAAGGATTTAGTCTCACTGTACTTGACACTTGCAATACAATGAAGAACTAATCAAACCCCATTCCCCATTACACACGGATGAACTATCCAGTTGGGGATTAACCCTTTTTCCTCACTACTCCAATGTTCTGCTGGGGGCTCAGAACGTACACCACTCGCTCCACTGTATAGAAGTCCATGTACAAGCAAATGTACAACAATTATTCTTAGAGGTTAATTTACATAGGCTTTACAGTCTCCGAGGGCTTGTTTTGCATTTGTCTTGCCGCACTTCTGCCCTGGCTCACAGAGTACTGACAGAAGACAGAGGAAAGCCAACATTCCGACTCTTCTTTCCCCTCGGTACACCCTTATGGCCAACACCACTATCTAGCTACAAACCCAATCTGCTGGGCTAGCACATCTATAATAAGAGAAACATAAGAAACAACTAAAATCCAGGCAGACTACACAAGATCATTCATCCATTTCTGTGTAAAGTAATATTAGTAAAACTTGCTTTTTTTAAAGCAATTGGCTAATGTATTTATGTGCAAACAAGGATATATGCGGTATGCTCAGCTATTGCAAATAATTCTGGTGTGCTCCCAAAGAAAGAGGTTCAATTTAAATTATATAATCAAGATTCCATATAAAATCATATAATAAGATACCATTCCTATGCAGAAAATAGATTTATTGCACACAGATGTGCTAAAAGCAAAACATCTGCACATGAAAAATAATCAATACCATGATATTTTATCTACTTTGTGCAGATAAAGAAACCAGCTAACTGCTTTCTGAAAAATTCAGGGCAGAAATTTAAAGCACCAAAATATTTATGGGTTAAAAAGAAATGTAGCAATCACAGAATCCTGTATCACTTCCATTTGTATGTAGTATATTGGGTGTACGCACATGCCATCAGACCTCAAGTAATGCTTTGTAGATTGATGAAGTCTGACTCAAACAATATGTCACAACAGGAGCCTGACAACTGAAAGCGTGCTTAATGTAAACTTGTAAAGTCTTCGAAAAGAATGCTCGATTTTTAGCCAGTTAATGATTTGAGCAGTAGGCTCTTTTTACTGCTACTGAAATGAAATACTTCAGTAAACCTCTCATCATTTGCAGATGTCCTTCTATATCAAAATCATGCGCCACTTTTGCTTCTTTTATAGAATCAGATGAAACAAACCCGGATCTTTTACTTTTTCCTAACGGGCTGCAATTAGCAGATAGACATTATTGAACAGGACTGTCGAATGATTTTCTCCCCAGTCTAATCTGTTTCGCAGTTTTCCGAGTAAAAATGTAAGCCATCCACCTTAGCAAACAGCTCTGTTTATTACTTTTGATAGAAAAGTTCACAATATCTTATAATGTGTATGGTTCCCCC
>WEIS01094011.1:32824-49611 GCA_013389965.1 Todus mexicanus
AGATCTCTCCTGCTATACCAGAATTTCAGGGACATTGCAGTTTGGTTTCTCTTTCAGAATCAAAAGAACTGTGGCTGTACAAACTGTGGATGGCTCTGAACCACTCAGGTCATGTTAAAATCCCCAGGAGTTACCAGGACAGGAAAAATAACAGCCTATCCATTTACTGAGGAAGAGCCTCCCTGTAGATTTTTAGCCTTTTATCTTGTAATTACATCATATTTTGTAACTCTTGAATTGTTTTGTGATGTCTGCCTGCTTTTTGAAGGGGATATGGAGCACCCAGCCCCTCACCAAGGCCAGGTGTGCCCTGGCACTCTGTGCTGGAGCCTCTTTATTCATGGCATTGTGTTTTCACAAAGCAAAGGTAAACATCTGCAGAGTTTTTGTTTAGCATCCAATTCGTTGTCACTTCTATTCAACATGAATTTCTGCAATTAATACCACGAGGCAGAAACAAATCTTCCAGTAACGGAGCTTTGCACAGCGTTGCCGCGCATTTGAGTGTTTCCATTTAATCACTCCATGAAATTCGCCTTCTGTGCCCCCATGCGTATTGAGGTGAATCAATTCTAAACAGAACGAGGAATACAGAGCTCAAAAGGAAATTCTTGGGTATAAATTATCTCACCCTCTCTCCTAAGACTATTGTTGCCCCATATTTAGAATTATGACTCTCTTCTTTTCTTCCTTTTAATCTACTTCAGATATATGAGACCAGTTTCTACACAACCCAAGTTAGAGAGTATTTTTGGATAAGACGGGTTATGTCACATCACTTGCATAAGAATGGGAGTTTCCATCACCAAGAACAAAGAATAACGTGTACTCATTCCTGGAGACAAATTGTGCAGTGTCCTCCACCCTTATAGCACTGAGCAGGCATAAAAGAGGAGATACAAGGACATTTGGAAATCCAGATCCCGTATTTTGTGCCATGTTGCGTTACCAAAATGCTGACGGTACAAGAAATCTTTCTGAAAGAGCATTCTGTCCTTCATTTATTGTACAAACCCTCAGAAGCATGAAAATGACAAGAGATGGGCATATTGTGTAACAGATTTCATTACAATTTTGGCAACATATGCTTTGACGTCAGAAAAATAGGTGTTTCTTCTTACAAAACATTTATATTTCATTAGCAAATAAATACTGCCAAGGGTGGACTGTGATGTGTTACTAAATATCGAAGGGTTTGATGATGGGACACAAGTCCTCTGATAGTTGAGCGGTGGGTTTAAGCAAACCTTCAGACAGCTCTGGGACACCTACTTCATCACACTTCTCTGGAAAACCGTTCCACATGATGACACTCATGCTCAGTTGTTATAATCCAAATTTAAAAACCAATACAGGATCTAAGATTTGGGAATCTGGAAAGCTTTATTCTTTAATATGTGCTTTAAAGAATCACTAACAAAATTTTGGCTACAATCAGAGTCCAAGAACCCCAGCTGTATCTCCCTGCTGTAGAAGTCATTTGTTGCAAACTGTGAAAGGATATATAGGCTTTCCTTTACCGTTATTATTTCAGGAACTGAAAAAAGCCATCATCTTTCAGTCACAGATTGTGATGGTGTTATCCATTCTGTGTACGCATGTGTACAATGACACACATGTAAAGAAAATCAGAATACAGTAGGTGTGTCAGCATGTAAGTACTTATGCAATAAAGACAGAGAAGTGTCAGCAAGTCCTATCTTCACTGAAACAAAGTGTCAAAATAAAACATTCAATACAGGGCTGCAGAACAACTCCTATTTTTTATGCCATGTTTCTGGAATCTTTCCCTAGTAGCCCACTACATTTCTTCATATTTTTTTGTTTGTTTGTTTTAGAGTTCCACACACCGCCCCCCCCTTCTGTCCACATGCTTGAATTTGGCTAAATCTTGCCAAGGGAAAAGTAATGACACTGATTTTATTTTATGTTGTCAATCAGCATTTAGAAACCATTTTTCTTTTAAACTCCTCTGGCTCCTATTTCAAGCCTTTTTTATGGCTATTACATTTCAATCATTTTAGGAAAATGGATGAAGGTAAAATAGCAACACCATAAGAAATTGCTAAGTTCAGCAGCACAATTAATGCAATCATCATTGGCAGGTTGGAAGAAGACAATCAACAATCAATGGCTGGAAGGTGACCTGGCATCACAGTTTTCTGCCATAGCAATCAATATTATTCCTACTGCAGACAGGCTACTCTGGATATGTGGTGTTTCATCTCAATGGCTTTTATTCTTGTGTAAATACTTGAAATAAATAGCACAAGAAGAACACCTAGGGCTACTTTAAATTACATCCATATCATGCAAAGGTGAAAGTAGTTCTACTTGGTATAATTTACCCTTCTGTCCAAGACAAGATACTTTAAAAAGGAACTTAATGAAGTGTTATTTACACACTGAGCAAGTTTGCATTATGCTGTTTTCACATTATCAGAAACCATTTTAGCTTGATATCATCTAACCTTAGTAAAAAGGCAAATTCTTAGAATTTCTTTTGTTTCCAACTGAAACTTCATGGAACACTGATTCTCGTTACTTGTTATTTTAATAACAGCAAAACCAGTCCCAAAGCAAGTAACACTTGTTTAGGACATGGTGGTTTTCCTTTTAAAAAATACTGTATAGTTCCCTTAAAGATTATAGGTGATAAATATAAAATAATCATAAAGAAAGCTTTATCCTCCATCCCTCTTTCCTGATATGTAAACAGATCAGAAAATTATTGTGCAGGTGTTCTGAGAGAAAATAATACAAAATTGTTGACAAGCATTTGGTTTGGGATGTTGTTGACTAGTAATAGTGTGGTTAGAGCAATTTAGTCAGGAGTGCATTGGGCAAATCTTTACAAAGACAGTTCTTCAATTTTTTCCATATATGCAAGGCTTCACACAGCATTAACAACATCTTTTTCATCTCTGCGCTTAGTCTAGCTTCTACAGAAGCCTGTGGGAGTCTTTCCATCAGCAGACAAAGACAGAACTGCAAGTTTCTTTCAAGTGCACTCTGTTAATTTGAGACAGGCTAAGAAAATCCCCTTACAACTCTAAAAAAAAAAAAGTTCCAGTAAGCTAGTAACTTCCATGCCAGGCACAATATTCTCCAGATACGTCCCAAATAAAAGCAATAAGATAAAATTCTTCAGATAGAATGTATTTGTAAGGAACAGTAACACACTGTTTAATTATATGAAATCAAATATTTGAATGGCAGTGCATGACCCCACAATTGCTGCTTGAAAGCATACTTTTAATTATCTGAACAAATGCATCTTAGTAGCTCCTTATGGCACACAGATTGCGAGACAGTTAGGCACCTTCTTCAAAGCCCTGAACATGGGGCGACCCTGATCACAGGGAGATTTGTCCCCAAGGCTGAGCACTGCTGTGCTAGAAGGTCTGAGAGGAGCCCCTCCTTGCTCCCCCACGTGCAGATTACGTGTGGAATCGCAGACAGGTGGCATGAGTTGTGAAATTATTTTCAGATTTGTTTTGTGGTGGTTATGTTTGTAGCAAACGCTGAAAATATTATACTAACTAATGAAAGCATGCCCATGGCCCCTGGGGATAGACAAGTACATTTTATAATCAAATTACTACATGCTTCTGACCCATAATTCAACAGACTACACCAGTACACACTTAGATCCTTACATAAGGGTATGTGTAAGCACATGCTTTAGGGTAAGCACATCACTAGATCTTTTTGTATAACTAGAATCTGAGATAAGAAGAGCAAAATAAATAATTTGGATGCATGATATCTTTAGGAAAAGGATAGCAAATCTCAACCAAACTAAAAAACCCCTTGACGATAAACTTCCAATATTAACCAAATGTCTGTTTCAAATTATGCCCCAGTACTGCACCAATTCTTTAAATCTCAAAGAGCTTCAGCAAAAACAACAACAAAAAGAAGTTAAAAGCCAAACAGAATGGAAGTATATAGGCAGCATATAGGCAGTAACATTATTCCTCTTACAGTAGTTAATGTTACATTTCCTTTCCCTCGAGAAAAAAAGAAAAATCATACTCAAATTGCTTTGTTAGTGAAAGATTATAAAATGTCTATTGAAAGCACACAACATTTTTGCCTACGATTAATAGGAGGTTTTTTCTAATTACGAAGGAGGTTCATCATCAAGCTTTCTTGTTGCTAGAGTCTATTAAAGAACCTCAATGTTGCTGAGCAATGCACTTTTAACAGCCAACAAGCATATGCGAAAGTAATGCCTTGTTTTAAAAGCACAGATGTAAGTTATCAAAAGTAACCCTGTATTTGATGTCAGTTTTAATATTCTCAACTCAATCCACTTTTGACGACTAACTACTTGTATTCTTAAAAGTGATAGCCTTTGACTCTGCACTCTTCAAATGAAGAACAGCAACTAGAATTTCAGTTCATCTTATGCACATCAGTAATCTTACCAAATTTGATTAAACTACGTATATGTTTAAAGTTGGGCAGATGCTTTAGTAATTAGCTGGATGGGGCACAAAACCCAGTAAGTGTAGTTAAATTTCCTCATGTTCCATTATATAGAAATCAAGGCATAAAATTTTTTAATGAACATCAGAGAACTGTGTCAGCATTGTTCTAGGAGAACTACAGATTTGTACAGTTTAGATATGTTCTAATTTAAAGATTTCCACAATAGGGAATTAAAAAGACCTGAATTATAATTCCTTTAATGGCAGATCACTTGATAACAGTGCCATCTCAAGCAGTTCTATTTTAAAATGCATGGTAGTGCAGACAAATACTTTTTGAAGGAAAAGTGTTTAACATTATCTTTTAACTTTGTCTAATTAGCTGAATACTGTGTTTTTTCACCCTGCAGCTCTTAAAAAGCCGATCTAATTTCACAATGAACACTTAATGCCATTATATTTGGAAATAGTTGCGTTTGCCAACTCTTGTGCAATTACCATTCATCCGGCTGCACTCACCCCTGTTTTCTTGGGAAGGATTCTCTACTTTCTGCCTAGATAAGCTCCTTCCATTAAAACAACCATAGTGCTGATTCAAAAAAAGTCAGAAAAGTTTCTCTGTGGTTGTACGCAGATATCCTCGTACCACTACATACTAGCTCCTTTTCAAACGGCGGATGTTTACCCTCTACATATATGTTCCACCTCTTCCATCCTTGGAAGCTCTTCAACAGCATCGAGATTCAGACGAGATTCCATGCTCACCACGTGCCCCTTCGCAGCTTCTTGTACTATTACTTCTGTGCCCAGAAATGAACACAGAGCTCCCGATGTGGTCTCGCCACTGCTGAGCAGAGGGGGAACAAAAATCCTTACCATCATTAGCAAAGTAAGTTTATCCTTCACAAAAGCCAGCAAGCCACCTAAGTCCTAGGCTGTGAGCACAGGTTTCCTTTCAAGCCCAGTTCCATTAGCAGACAGATAACTAGCCCTGAATGCCTGTGACCACTTCCCTAGCATGAGGGTATAGACGCTTGATAGAGCTTGGGCAAAATGAACAGGACTTGCTTACACCATTTAGATGACTGGTCTACACCAAGCCAGCTCTGCTCACCTCATAGAGCAGCAAAGGCGATGATGCCTGGGAAGGGACAGGGAATGGGAATCCAAACCCAGAAGCAGCTAGATTTTGAAGAGGAAGTCTCTCTGCAGCCTAACCCATTAGCAGTTTTGAGCAGACTTTCTGAATAATGACACACATCACCTGGTGATATGTTCTCATAGCTCCAAACCCAGGAACACTGATTTTTGGCAGCGCTGGCAATACTGCTGCACATCTCTGAAAATACATCTGTAGTGACACGCACGACTGGGACTGCCTGAGATGAAATACTAATATAATTGATTAATTGTGACAGCTATTGAGCATTTCACCAGTTAGAAGGATAAATAGATTATACAGTAAAAGGAGACATTGCTTCAGCCTTTCTTTGACTCTATTACTGCAGAGGGAGAGTAGCTCCCAGCCAGAGAAAGGAGCCCTCAGCACCTATAAACTGCTCGAGACATGTCTGCATACATTTTAAACAAACATTTCTTCGAAGCCGGGCAATTGTTTTTTCTTCCATTTTCATTTTCCATTTGCTTGCTCAACCTTTGCAGCCCCTTTGTTGCCTGGTAATAGGTGAGATAGGCAAATACGGGCTCCGGGTACTGGAACGAAAGGGCCTTTCATGTTGTCGGCACTACAGAATGAGTGAGCAGTGTAAGCCCTCTCTGCAGTTTACATACTGTAGTGGCCTGCTATAGAAACTATGTAATTTGGTTTGCTTTGTTATTTGATAAACGGCGAGGAAAGCTTTGTAGCTTGTTGACTGACCCTACTTGTAAGGTCATAGGCCAGCACTGGAGTGAGAGGACGCAGCCGTCTGCGTGGTCCCAGCATGCCTCGAGATTGCCTGGGAGAAAGCAGGCTTTATTAGAGGTACAAAGAGCTTGCGATGAAGAGCAGCAGCTCTTAATCAGGAAAAAATATCGGCAGAGTTTTCAACAAAAAGATACCCAGAAGTCTTAATGTGTAACGTAGCACATAATGCACAGTATAGAACAATAAATCATACAAATGGTACCACCTACTTACAAATCTGTGGTCTAGCCCACCACGGATTGCTCCTTTTCCAACACAATCCTATACAGTTTTTCACCCTGGACAGGCTTTTCAAAACACGACTTGAAAAAACCCTCAGTTTTTCATTTATATTTGAGAAAATATATTTGAGTGAAAGATGTGTTTACTTCACTAGACTGTTACTAGTAGCAACAGGCAAGGAGGAATGAAGAAAGCGTGGAGAAGATGCAAGTCAGCCCGTTTGTATCAGCTTTTACCTCCAGGAGACATTTGTGACACAAATTTAAGAAAAGACTATGCCCAACAGTGGCTCTGAATAAGAGGGACTTCTGGACCCTGACTAGTTGAGACACGTAGAGAGGGAAGAGAAAAACAGTATCAGTCAACAGTTGCCATCCCTGCTCTTTTCTTCTCCTGCTCCTAGTCCCATCACACACTTGTGCGATCACAAGCGGGAATCTTCCTTTAGTAGGTCTGAATTGGCTGATCTATGTTTGAAAAAGCTCATAAAGCAGCAAGGAAGAGGCTGCACAGTGTCAGCATCCTGCAGCGCAGTGCACAGACTGGGCAGGAGCAATTTGAAGCAGGACTGTTCACCTAGGATTAAAGAAAGGCTTTGAATTGGAGCACAGTTACAGTACAAGCTGCTGCATTTTTATATATAGGTGGGGTTTTTTTTCCATTGAAATATCTAGCTTGCTCTAGTTCAAAGCCCAGTATTTCTTATCTAGAGTTACATCTGTCCTACCACTGAGAACTCACTGACACCAGAGCAAGGACCTGACCCCAAAGGCATTCCATGGAGATAAGAAGTTAACAGGAGTAGCTACTGTAGAAGAGAAATTTGGCACTCTGCTGTGGAGCACACAAAAATTCAGTTGTTGTTGTATTGAATGCCTTCCGATATATAATTAATGTAATATTTTGAGATGAGTTTCCAGAGACAGCAAAGGAATTGGTGGGACCCTGAGCCACAACAGCCCCGGCCAGCTGGGGAGACACTGCGCACAGGCAGCTCCAGCTCAAGGAGCTGGCTCAGCACTCGAAACAAACCTGTTGCCAAATAACAGATGTGTGACAAGGGAATAAAACCCAGTGTGTGGGAAGCCTGCACATTAAAGCTGGAATCTGCACCTTCCATTTTCATAGCAGATACAAGGCAGATGACACTTCAGACAAACTGAGATCCCTCTTCCAAACTATTTGGCTCGCTTCTTATTTATTTTACTTTATTCTGTGCCAGCTCTATTTTGTGAGTCAGGGAGAAGCACTAAGTGGAAATTCCTTGTTAATCACTTGGTCAGAGCTGGACTACAGGGAGAGTCTTACCAAGAATCTCTTAAATCACAAACCAATGGCTGCATTAGCCCAGAGAAGCTCACCTGGAAGCAAGCTGTTAGAAAGGGGCACCAAAGTTTGGCAGGCAAGGAACGAGACTTAATTAAAGCTAGAGGGGGTGGGAAGAGAGGAAGAAATTAAATGCTGTTTGGGAACACACAAAACATAAATAACTCAAAATATGAAATATTTATTATTTGTAGCTGTGAGGGGTTATTTGGGAATATTTCATTGCTCTTCCTCTGTCCCCAGTGCTTTTTATGTGAAGGGAGAAAAGTGGAATACTTCAAAGGATGTGAATCAGGAATGTGTGTGTGTGGGGGGGTTAATCCACGTTCTTCTGGTCTTTCATTCTCTGACTCATTCCATCTGAGCCTTGGATCTTACTAAGGTTGAAAAGCCAATGAAGACAGATTTGGAAGCAATGGGACTATTCTCACTCCAAGTGATGGTTAACTCTTATTATCAGGACACTGGATTTGGGGTAACTCGGAGCTCTCTTCTCTGCCTTTGAAAGCCTCCCTGTTTTGGGCAGCAGGAGGGGATGTGTTGCCAGTAGGAGCTGTGGATGTATCCTTATTCTGTCTTCAGGGGTCAGGCTGCTCACATCATAGCCGAGCTGTAATGTGCTTTGAAAAGATGCAGTATATATGCATATAAGTCCTCCTTTAGTTACTATAGAGGAGGGATTCAACCTACTCCCAGCCTCTTTGAGGTGTCAGGCTTACTGAATTATTGAGCTTTTCTGCTCCTTTGAGCATGCTTTCAAAATAGGTACTAGCTAATCTTTAAGTATATGGATTCTCTATATTAAGCAATACTCGTTCCAGTATCTGGGTTCTGTTGATCGCAGCACCACTATCCTCCCTTTAATCATTGCCTTAAAAATCACAAACTTTCAGAAAAAAAGAAATACATTCTGGATTTTGCTCTTTTTTCTCTGATGCTAGTTTTGTTACACAAATTATTTTGCGTTTTCTTCCACAACCGGGTAAACTCTGTGTGTATTTTAAATGGATTCTTAAAGCTGGTGTCCAATAAAAGCATCAGTTATCATAAGACATAGAGAAACTCATAGGAGTTGACAAAGCCGAAATCTTCATCCCAAAAGTGCCTTGTGTTAATAATCACTGCAACGTCCACTTCAGTAAACAGTATTATCTCCATGCAGTGGGAATGGGCTAAATCCAGAAAGGGATGTGGGTACTACTGAGCACTGGCTACAGCAAGCACAGAATTTCACTCTTGCGATGCTCTGCAAGACCTGAGCCTAACATTAATTCAAAACCGAACAAGTTATCAAACCATTATATAGATTCATGCACTGACACTTTTGCTGAGGTGTTTAAAGTTTCTCTCTTATTAAAGGCCATAGTTATTCATGCCAACCTGCATATTCACCTAAACTTACCCTCCTTTCAAGCTTTCTTTCCCTTGAGAACACTAAACACTCTTATGCGACATATCTTTAAGTTAAAAAAATAATTGCAAATGCCCGTCTTCCAAAGAAAACATCATCATAAAGATCCAATGCAGTTGGAGAAGTACATTAACAGGTTCCCGCCTACATAGGCCAGCTTAAAGCAATACAGATAGGACAAAATGAGAAGTATTCAAGAGTTCCTTGTCCCAGGTCAAACATCCTGAAGAATTCTCAAGTGCATTTAAAGAAGAAAATTCTCTTTATTACCCTCAAGATGAACTGACACTTTCTGCATTTTGGTATGAGGGTACCACATAAGTATGGTCTCCAACCAACAATTTCAGGAATAACATAGCACTGTAGGAGCTTTTAAAGATGCTCACAGATTCAGGCAGTAGAAAAGATAAAGCTGAAGTCAGCTAAGGCCAATGAAGTTATGAACATAGCCTACAATATTTTTGTCGTGAAGACTGCTACTGCCATGCTAACAAGAGCAGAATGCCTCTACATCCAGCAGCATACTTGTACTGGTTGCTGCATCAGAAGGGTAAAAACAAAACAGAGTGTGCAGAGCTAAAAATGCATGTCTAGGTACAGATAGGTGGCTGGGCTCACCACTGAGTCAGACATTCATCAAGGCACCCTCTGCACCCCAAACCAAACAACACAGACACTCCAGCCTGAAACAAAGGAAACTACTGTTTATTCCCCCATCGCTACTTACAGGTCATCTCTAAGAGGAAGGCCCTTCACCAACCACTGAACCAGAGCACCTGGGCTGAGGGTGGGGGGAGAACCCAGGTGGGGCTGCTTAGGGCCATTGAGACCTCTGAGCGCCTTCCAGGCTCTGACAGCTCCAGCTCTTTTATCCCAACTGTAACACACTCAAAGCCTTCCTTTTGTGGTCCAGGGGAAAGAAAATAAGCTACACTTCCACTGGGAATGGTCTGTGCCCATCTGAGAGCAACGGATGAACAGTTGGAATGTATAGTGAGCATCCTTTAGCCAGGCAATGCAATCCATGGTCTGGTCTTTTCAAGCCTGAAAATAACTCGAGATGGTAATAAGGAATTAATTCTGGATTAAGGCAGGATGTGAATTCAATTTGCTATGGCATTGCAAAGCAACTGAACTAAGCTCAGTTAGAAAAAACAGCACTTTTAGTGGCTACAGCTCAGATAGTTTAGGAGGTGATGGGATTCTCCTTCATGCCGCTCACCTCCACTGAGCCCTCTGCCTGCTCCCTCACCTGCCCCCTCCAAGCCATCAGCTTAGGAAAATAAAAGGTACTTAAATTAAACAGGATAACCCTGAGAAACATGCACTGTGGTGCCAGGAGATGCGACAGGCACTGACCTTTAGTAAGGCAAGTGTATGTGCATAGGAAGCTCCTGAACCTTCTAACCCGGCTCAGCCGAGGCAGGGCAGCCCAGCTGCTGCTGCTCAGCTGCATCCCCTGAATTTCACAGCTTGGCTGTTTTCATCTTCCTAAGCCAGGTGTCCCTGGTCAGTTCTATGCTCACTGAGATATCCCACTGACTGGATCTGGTTATGCACCTACTCATAAATAACCCCTTGAAATGCAGATAAACAGTCTTTGCAGGAAAAAAGAAGAAGAAGAAAAAAGTAATATAAACCACAACCTGAATGCTGTTTGTGTTATTTCCCATGTAAAACCCTAGGCCAGTATTGAACAATTAATTATGCAAACTTTCCAAGAGAACTGGCCATAAACCAGTTCTTTCACCAGGTGTCAATACCACAGCCAAATAAAATCTTTACACATTATATTGATCTGCATCTATCACATCTTGATCAAAGTTTCCTGCCTCCCGTTAAGGTGCTAATGATTTCCTAAGCAAAATCAAAGACGGCTACTTCAACTGTCTGAACAAGTTAGATGAAGTCACTTTAATTGCTGAGTTTGAGGCATCTTTTCTTGCATACCAATTCCAGCTAAGCAAGAGGGTGAGCAAGCACTAAGTGATGACAAAAGGCAGTAGCAGCACCAGCTCGCAAAACCCAAGGTTATCTGCACTTGCTGTAAGTCTCAGGTTTAGGAACTTCCTTTTTTCTCCTGTGTTCAGACAGACTCATAACAAGAGGTCTTGCTCCACAAGTAATTTTTCAAGAGCCAGATAAATAAGAATGTCTCAATCATAGTTGGAATATTGCTAAAAAGATTCACACTTTCTTTTTTCCCCAAAGGATTGCACTCTTATTATCTGCTGCTTCCATCTAGTCACCTGTGCTTAGATCTAAAGTGAAATTCTGAGGAATTACATCAAAACTCAAAAATTTTAGGTCTGAAGTGCCTTCTCGAAACAGCCTTGGCACATGCTCCTCTCAAGATTTCCCAGTGCTTCAGCCTTCAGCAGCATCACTTCTGACGTGGCTCCACAGATCCTTACAGTGACATATTTGTATTGCTGTTGTTAAACTTGTGTCAAGAGCTTAGAACTTAGCCATAGAAACAATTGTACTTGGAGGAAATTTGGAAAGAAAGTGGTTGGCCCTGGAGGGAATTTCATAAAATATCAAATTAAGAAATGTCAATTGGGTTCTTAAACTACGCAAAGGCAAAGCAAATAAGATACACTGGCAGCTTCGAGTGTTCCTTTGTAATGAAATGATTTGTGTTTCAAACCTGAAATTTGGCAAGTAATTAATTTCTTCTGCAGATTTATTTTGTATTTTTTGTATTTTTAGAAAAAGACGGGTTGCACCATGATGTAATAAAATAGATATTACATTATTACAACAAAAATTTTTTAGTCTGCCTGAATTTCTTTTTCACTTTGTAGAACAGATAAGTGCTCTTGGAAATTCTCTCTCCAATCTTATGATTTGCGTCTTGCAAATTTTATCTCTAACATGTTTGTTTAATTTTTGGATGACTGCCACCCTGTGCACAAATTAGGCCTCCTGTTTTGAAGTGCTGAGCCCTTTATCCATTACATTTCCCATTGCTTTCAACAACCATTCAAGCTGGGATGTAAAAGTCCTCTGCATTGTACAGGACAGGGCCACTGGGTCACATGTGCATGTCAGGGAGCTGGACATCTAACCCGCCGCTTGGTTCTCACAAGTACCGCTCATGAACTTACAGTATTTGCACACATGAAGATTTCCCACAAAAGAATAAATTAGAGGATGATTTTCAGCTCCAGAGGGAGAGCTTAGTGCTCAGGACTTCTACAAATCTGTCTCAGAAATGCTTAGCACACATTTTAAGCAGACTCAATCAACAGCTGGTGGCTTCTGGAAACACAGGGAAGTCTTTGCAAATAGGCACGTACATGCGGTTATCATCTGGCAGATACGCTTAATTCACGTCTCTCCTTTTCAAGTTCACGCCTGAGTCATGATGTTTTGTACCTGCATTACACAACCTAAAAGTGCACACACCAGTCTTTTCACAGCACAGGTGACTAAGAGACTGGTCATCTGCAAACGACAGGTTTCCATGAGGCAAATTGCACAGGAACAGATGTGTGTGGGCTACTGCTTCAGTACACCCGAGTACATTTGGAAAAGTCCAAATGCAGGCAATATTACAACACTAGTTCCTGCCATGCTGTCCTACAATAGTTCCAATGGACTTGTGCTGCAGTTTCCCCCCATTCTGCAAGTCTCCATGTACATCTGCCAGGCCGCGGTACAGCCCTGCTTGTTTCCACAGTCTAGAGCTAGCAGAGAGTTTTTCCCAGGGCCCAGAATGTTCTGACCCAGCTATACTCCAGTGATGGAGAGGTAACACTCATTGTCAGCCAGCCAGCCCAGTTCCAACCAGGATGAAGGACTCTGTCACCCGCAAATACACAGAAACACCTCAGGAGCAAAGTGGACGTTTACTCCAATTGCACTTGCAAGAAGCTTGTGGCAGAGCTGCCTTTCTTTCTTCCAAGCACAGCTAATCTATGTTGGGGACAGAAACAGAGACCATTGCCAAAACAGATCTGTTCCTACAAGCAAAAGTAACAACTTCAATCCCTTAGAATATTCTGTCCCCTAGCACTGATGCCCTGCAGCAGTCTGAGAGATGAGAGGAAGGAGGATATGCCAACCATGTCTACTGCCTGGGTGAGTTCCCTGAGAGGAGAGTTCTGGTGAAGCGAACATTGCCCATTGTGAATGGAGACAGCTCTAATACAAGAAAATATTGTATTTTGATCTCCACAGGCAAAACTCTGTGATCACTGAGACCTCCACAAAGTTCTCATATAGGCAGAGATGCACTAGGTGCAGGATGGGGGCAAATTAAAATAATTTCCTAAGATCTAGGACCCTAAAATTCAATTTTCTTCAGCTGTGTTGTTGTTCTCATTATGACCAGTACAGAAAACTGTTACCACTAATGTAACCTCATAATATTTATTGTCAATGCATAATATTTTTTATCAATGGAAGGAACACATCCCTGCTTCAAGCCATGAACCAAGAGCTCTTTCAAAAAGAGCAGAACAAGGCATCTTTTTATATACTACAGGCCAAATTACTTGCCTCACTGAAGAGTGTGTAAGTCTCTTTGGGAGAAATTAATATGTAGGTTTTGATTTTAAAATCATTTGCTATCCTGTCAAATAACCTGAAAGTCCTGAACCTTCATTATCCAGCGTGAAACAAGCTCCACCTTTTCCCCTCTCTTTCTTTTGCATGCTGTACCATGCAAAAGTATTTTGGATTTGTATTTCTCTATGTCATAGCACTATTCATTTAGCTTTAACAACAAAAGTATTTACAATCTCCAGGTTTGAATCAATGCATTAATTGTTCTTTGTGTTCATGAGAGGCTTCACTTTCGAGGTTAGGAAATACTTCTACTGTAAACATCAGATTGAGGAGCACAAATTCAGCTTTCATTTTTCACCATAGTGATCTTTGCATACAACTTATGACACAGAAGTGAGTCAATCTGTAATACAGCAGCAACAAAACATTTCAATAACACGAAATTCCATTTTGTTAATATTTCAGTTGCCTCCACAAACAAAAGATTTGCTGCTATGCCTGTGAATGGCTGGCTCCATTGTGAGGTGTAAGGTACGTGCAAGGCTCACAACCTAAGTGTTGTGCCTTGTACTGAACTGCCCTGAAGTAGGAGGGTCATGAGAAGTTTTTGTGATAAACTTACTTATGTAAGACTGAAAGACAACAAGACTTAGGTTTTGAAGTTGTGAACACTTACATGTACGTAGATGAATATATTATGGACTAGAACTAACAAGAAATGGGGTGATTTGGGAACAAAACCTAGTATGCCTTGCCTACTTAATGAGGTTGGGGTTTCTTTCCCCTGTAAAAAAGGGTGTGGTTATTCATTAGGCCATTTACTTCAATTATATGCTACTCTGTGCCATCATAGGTATAGGTCACTCTAAAAATTATGTGTGCACAGTATTTTTTGAGAGATATTGTTCTCTACATCTGGCAGACCTGACGGATGTTAGGGTGCTCTCTTAAGTGATTATTTGCTTAAAATCGTATTCATGTTGGAGATTCAATAATCCATTTTTCTACTTTTGTGCTAACTTACTGCATTATGTAGTTATAACAATAAAAAAAAGTCCACTTTCCCTTTATCAGCTATAGGTCTAAGTCACAGTAAGATTTTTGCTATTAAAGAGCCTCCCTAGGTACACTGCTCTGTCACAGATCTTAACTCAAAATCATTTATTTAACATCTGTTCCACAATAATTTCTTAAAGATTTACTTCCTTTAAACACAACTGGGACACTTGATCCTCCCTTGTTTCAATCTGCAATATCCTTAAAAATAACAGTAAAAGATGTTATGAATCCAAAACCAAGCTGACACCAATAAATTTCAGTGACTCATTTCTCTTGCATTATTCCTGCTTGGCTGCTTGCTAGGAGGAGATGAACTATAGAGACACTCAGAGGCAATATAGTGGTATTACAGAAAGACTCATGCATTCTGTAATGAAAAGATCCTCCCAAATTTACAGGATTTTTTTTTTCCTAATAACAACAACAACAAGTAGTAATTTCTTGAGTAAAAAGCCCCAAATCACTGCTAGAGCTGTGTTTAGAGTGAAGTGTTCAGTGGAGCCAGGTACACTGTCCCTTGAGAGCAGATAATGCACAAACACCACGGTCACTTCAGAATAAAAAGTTGTTTGGGGTTTTTTGCATGGCAGTTTATCTTTACAAAATTCACTATGGTGTTGGGGTTTTTTAAAAATATATTATAGTTTTATGGAGGTAAAAAGTACGAACAGATTTACCACGGTAGATGACTTTACATCGGGCTATAATGACAGTGCCATGAACTTCTCTTATTTCCATCTGGAAATTTTGCCTGGGCTGAATGTAAAGATTCTGGACGTTACTCCAGGATTTCTGGCAATCTGCTCAGAGCAATAACTACTGCCAAGCTGATGGACATCCAGACGTGCCACACCAATGGCTCCCAAGCAAGTTCAGATCGACTGTACGTCATGAGCACCCATCAGCTGTACAGAACATGTGCTGTAGGTCTTACGTACCGTGGATCTGCCACAAATGCACAGGGCACCTGTGCTACTCATGAGTGTACGTTTCAGCCCAGGAAATCCTGGACACAAAGAGGACTACCTGAGCTCACTGTTGCCCCCCCTCTTCACCAGTAGGCATGCTCCAGATTACAGCTGCCTTCCCATCCACACCGACATTATCAGGTCTTGCTGAGACATGGCGGGCTGCTTTGCCATTGTCTTCAGCAAAACTCATGGTCCAGAGCACATGGCCTGAACAACCATGTCACATTATGCTTCCAAACAGATTAATTTGATATTACAAGTATTATCATTTTATCAAGGGTCTTGCAATGTTTGTGGGTCTTGTAGTTGCACTTCTGCAGTCATAGGACTGTGTGATAATGGTCACTTTCCATTCAAGACAAAGATTTCTCATATTAGAACTGTGCAGCTGAGAAAATGGAAGTTATCTGAAGATCTGACTCCAGATTATAGCTTGTCCAAACACGTAGAATAAAGAGCTTGCAAATGTGACCTTAGAGACTTGAAAAAGCATAGGCACATAAAAAGAATCCATAATATTTTGTTCCTTGTTAATAATTTCTAAGCCACTCATAACTCAAAAGTATTGATAGCTTTGAAAGTCCATATCCTGCTGGTAAATCGGGCAATTCTGTGTGGATGGAAGTTTGATCTAAAAAATAGAATTTAAATGTGTTTTTTGTGGGGCTGAAGTGTTAATAGCAATTACTGCGCAAAAGATTTTCCTAGATGGAGTCTGTATTAAGTGATCACAAGTGCTTGTGCTGGAGATATTTGTCACAGTGAGTGCCTGAGCTCCAGTCCCAAAGGGCTGAGGGGTCCGTTCCAGCTGGTTATCAGGTCGTCTCTGCACCAGCCTTCTACAGTGTTTGAAATGGTGAGTGGTTTGGATTGAATCAGCATGGTCAGATATCACAGACCCCAATAATTTGTGTCAAGTA